>VDFB02346751.1:0-206764 GCA_007258455.2 Sequoia sempervirens
ATTGTATTATTACTCGAACTCTAAATCTTTGACGACTTTTGTTTTCCTTGAAGATTCTTGAGGTTCATTCTATAGCTTTTTCTTGTTGAGGAATATAGCAATTCTTTGTTTGCAAATCTCTTGCATGGAAGGTATCTTTGTTCGTTATTTGATCCTGTGGCTCGTGTTTTTCACAATTCTAACATGGACAACCTATTCAAGAACATTTTAGTGTGCAGTTTGCTAAATAACGTATTGTATATCCAAGTTCCCCAGTTGCTTCATATGTATAAGGCTCACCATTGCTTCAAGTTCCAGTATGATGAACCTTGCAACCAGCTGAAAGCACTCAAAGTTTTAATAACTACCTATATGATCCACAAGAACAAGTCAGCTGCTATGGACATTGGCAAGTTCATTCACCCTATACTGGTTACATTGTTGAACAACCAACAACCTCAAATTTTGCATCCTTTTTTCTTGCAGAGAAGTTAGCTAGGTTTGGAGTGCCAACAAACATTCAAGGATCGCCAAGAGGATGAAGTACTTCTCCAAGTGAAGGTTTCATCAAGTATTTTGTCATAGATAATTTCAGATTTGCTAGGGCTGCAATAGAAAAGGGTGATGAAGGAAAGAGTTTGCAAGCTGGTACTTCTTATGCACACAGGCTGAAAATCTGGAAGACAACACTGGACAAGGTATTTGAAAAGTATGGGACAAGCAGGGAAGGTTGGATGAGTCCAACTTCAGTAGCAGCTCCACAAAAAATGGTGCAAATCACACTGTAGAGCACAACCAAAACCAAAGGGAAGTGGAAGCAGAAGTCTGCACCAGGAAAAGGGCCAACTACTCCAGACAATCTCTCTTGGGAGAGCCTCACTGTAATCAATGCAAACTATGGTGGACAATAAAGCAGATGATCATCCACTATAGGTTGCCCTATCTTCGACACATACGGAAAATACTACAAATGCTCTATTTAAATGTTTAAAGAATTTGAACATTATCTGGTTCATATAGTCTCTTGTTATGATAGAGCTAAGAAAGAGTATTTTGTGCAATATATTAACCAAGAAGCACCCTTGCAAACTTTTCCAGGGTAACATGAATAGGACCTTCTATTCAAATGCCCACTCCTAAGATCACGCAAGCACAAAAGAATTTTCCTGTCCAAAAACTGCACAGAAAATCTGCCTAGAAAGAGCTCAATAATATGTCAAATAAGGGCAATTGTGGGCTGAAAAAATACTTTCGGGCAAATGAGAAGTGGCGCTGCATCCTTGACCTCATTAATAGCCAGCTGATAGGAGCCAATAGAGCATCCAATATTGCAGTATGGATGACTGACTACATGATAGGCCTTAACATGGGTGAATATATAATTGGGCAGAGCTCGTATCACTAATAACCCATGAGTTTCTCTTGATAAAACATTAAGGACTCTACATGACACAACATAGGATAGGGCAATTTCTCAATGTAGTACACACAAGTTCAACTTTACCAGATATACGTCTCTACTTGGCTGTCCATTTTCAGATGAAAATCCATGAGTATTCAGCTAACTTAAGTATGAGGTCAAGAGGAACTCCCAAGGGCTGTGTGCAGTTCAAGGAAAAGGAAACTGGCAATAACCTAGTCATCATTTGAATTGAAGAAGAGGCAGGCACCTACAGCTGAAGGGTAAGGGGAAAGCGAAGAGGAGGAAGAAGCTGAGGAAGAAGAAATAATCATGGTCCCTTCTCATCCTACTACACCAATCTTTCCAGCTAATGATGAGTCCAACCATATTGAAGAGTGGCTAATCTGCTTGGATGTCCTATAGACACAATATACTATTCCCCAATAAGCCCCCCATATGAAACAGAGAAGATCCTCGTCGTGGGGTAGAGCATCAAGAGAGTATGCATGAAGGAACTGACCAGCCAAACACTAAGACAAGTACATAACAGCAGAATGAACATGTGGAAATTTCATCATCCATGCAATTGAGGCCTAATAGTACATCATCCAGACAAGAGGAATTGATCTCCATACAGATCTCATGGCCAAATCCTGGCAATCCACTCCATGCAATGCAGCAGTTTGTCGAGGGTTTGGAACCTGGCACAAGTAATGTCTGAAGTGGCTGAAATGATGAGGCTAGAAGGTTCACATTCTCCTTTGATGTCACAGGAAGCTATGCAGATTCAGCAGTTTGTAGAGAGGGAATGTCACACTGAGTTTATTAAAATATTCCTCAATCATGGCAGGCTGATTGAAAAAAAAGATCCCCAAATGCATAGCAACTAGGCACTAGTATGGAAGGCCCCCTTCTTTGATGGTTAAGATAGGAAAGTCCAAGCAGCTATTTACTCCATTGAGTACCGATTTCAGTATCTCTAATTCCTGCTGCAAAAAGAAATGGCTGCTCAAATGGTAATTAATGCTTTAGTTGATGAAGCCACCAACACTTTGAAAATTCTCCATGCCAGGATAGAGGAACAAAGCCAAAGGTTCCGAGCACGACAGACAGAATGGGAAAAGGGCAAGTTGATACAAAAGAAAAAAGAAATACTTGACCTCAAAAGCAGCCAATGAGAAGGAAAAGTCTCAGCTAATGAAGCAATACTGCTGGTAAAAAGTATGTGAATTGATTGCTGCACACCACTTTAATGTGCACTCAGAAAATGTATACAAGCGCAACATCTTTGAATTCAGCAGGCACTGCTGTACCTCCAAGGACGCCTTCTGTCCCTGTTGTTATCTTGGAATCTGACTTCTCTTTTGGGGCAGATGATGTAATTAGAATAAATGCAATAATAATGTTTCCTTAATAGCTAACTATTTTGTTACTACTTGTTGGCTTTGGTTAGTTACCACTGGTAGTTGTAGTGGTTCCAATGGCCTTGTCTTGACTGACTACTGTTAGCCCCCTTTTTAATTGAACTCTTGTAGACATGGAATATGTCTGATCCCTGGTCTACCTGTATGTAAAGAACTCGAGATGAATAAAAATTCCTGTTATACAACTGCTGCTCAATCTGGTATGCATTGTGTTTTATCTTCATTACTGCAATTATTAGTCTTTCCAGATAAAGGAGTAAATATCAAGCTTTATATGTACTGTTTCTGTTAAAGCTTCTCTTCATGCAGGGGTCCCTATAGATTCCCCCAATTAATTAAAAAAAATGTCGAATAGATTACCTAATATTGCTCTGCATGAGTAACGCTACAGGTAAATTTCTAGCTGACAAAGTATTAGTCAATTGGAAAATTGGGAGATATGTCCAATGAAAGTTCAAAGAGGTAAGAAGAGAAAGGAACAGAGATCAGCCAGATCCCATAAAATGCAGATGACAAATTCAGACCCTATCGTTTTCAAAAACAAAAATGCAATGCAATTATAAAGTATACACCAATTATCAGCCAAAGAATACTTATGAAAATATTCACTAACTGTAAAGCATAAGACTAACAGAAAATAAGAATTATCTATTTGCAGAGGCAGAGAAAGACCAAGTGTGAGGCAGTATACCTTCAACAATCCACTGACACATGACTATGCTTCACCTGGAATGATGTACTCCGCTTTCTCTAGAATCATAAAATTTGGCTTCTCTGGACTTGTCAAATCCACCTTTTCTGGAAGCATATATGTACCCTTGATAAAAGTGGCCAGCTCTACAGGAGCAACAACCAACTTCAACCATTCTTGTAATGCTTCGCCGTCAACTTTCTCATTTGCTGTCAGTAAAATTAGGACCATCAAGGTAATAAACAAGTTGCTAGATTACAGAAATACAAATGGCAATATATGCATCATATGGTGTGATATCTTGCAAAAGCCAATTAATAAGCTATTATAGAAAATCATAAAGGCGAAGGATTCAATTTATAAACACCTTCTAAGTGTGCACCTAGACCCTCAAGTACAGTAGGATTAGCACGTATCACAATAAGCGCCATTGCCAAAGCTGATTGTAGCAAGGATTTAACCTCTTTTTGAACAAGATCTACCATGTGTCCCTGGTAAATTCTACACCAGTTACTATATGGTTTGCACAACAATTTATGTGCCAATTACTATATAGTTTGCATAATAATTGATTTAAGAAATTTGGCACAAAAGTAAGTTAAACTAGAACAAATGACAAACTACATGCTTACTTGATCCTTTGCCCATGGAACTGTTCCTCCAGACTCATCAAGGCCACCACTAGACAAAGTTGCCAATGAAATTGGGCCGATGGACTGGTTTAAGCCATATTCAGCAATAGCTTTGTACGCCATATCTGTAGCACGCTTTATATCATCAAGTGCACCAGTGGACACACGACCAGCATAAACCACCTCCTCTGCTGCACGGCCCCCAAGAAGAGTCACTATACGACCACGTAACTCGTCAACAAAGAGCAAGTAACGATCTTCACTGCCAGGTGGAATGTATGTAAAACCTAGTGCCCCTCCCGACCTGGGCAATATGCTCAATTTCTTGCAATAGACAAGAATATGTCTTTAGTTTTTCAAACCCAAAACCGTCCACCAAAATTAGAAACCAACTGCTTAAACAGATTTTTTTATGAAACATGTTGTGAATGGATTGGAGAGGTTGTACCTCCACTCGAGGCTGTCCAGGAAGAAGATTGGCAACGGCTGTACCTACTACAGCATGACCAGCTTCATGTCGAGCCACAACGGCCTTCTCACTCTGTTGCAATGTCGAACGCTTCTTCTCTATGCCCTAAAACAACAAAGACATAAACTTCAAACTTCATCTATGAAAACCTGGATAGTTCAAATAAAACTGAAGCTCAGGGAGCACATGCAGGTTGTGCAAAAAATTGTACCAAATGTATAGAAATTGTGAATTACTAATTCTTAACAGAACACTCCTAGTGATAGCAAAGACACACATCAACAAAACAAGTAGGCAGAGGCTTTCTCAACTGTGCTACGCCCCAAATGATAGCATGGCCACTCATCATCTATACTACATATCATATCATATGCATCCAAATTCCATCCCTAGATTCTATTTATGATGTATAAATCATATGGTATATTTCCTTCTATTCATCATATATGAATAGATCTCAGTAAAGATGAATAGCAAAGGTCACCTTTAGAGCTTCAACCATTAAAGCAGATGCTAAATAGGTTGTTTGCAATCCATGTTATGACAAGTTTGTAGATAGGCCATTTATCCAGTCCGAACAGTAGCACCTCTAATAGCAGTACCTTCAGGCATATGATGAATGATGACCAACATAACATAAAGAGAAGATTCCTTCTTTGAAACCAAATAAAAAATGCACCCACACTCATACATTTAAAAGGCATGCCATTGTTATATTGAGGTAAGAAAAGCGATGGAAAGTGTAGGAATCAACCACAAACTAGCAACTATAGAGTATAGATCCTTCCTCCACATAGAGGATTGAAGAAATCAACTGCAAAGAAAACAAGTTTTCTTGGAAGTAATTCAGAATCCAGACTACAGGCTTCCTGTTGAACATGCGGACATTAGACATGCATATGCCTTAGATGGCAAGGTCATGGGATTAGCAGTGGACAGTCTTTAATGTGACTCAAATTGAAATGTTTTAGGCCCTACTCGAATTCTAGCTCTTTTAATGATGGAGTAATTAAGCAGAATTTGAGCCCATTAAAGTTGTCTGGAGTCACATATCAGTTGAAGATACTGCTGGAGTTAAATATTTGTGAACAAACTTATTTACATACTAGGATTCTCTTTACAATAAGTAGAGTCTTCCCATTTTTTTTTGTTAAGTAACAAATCTAATTTTAAGTGAATTAGCTCTTTTGTGTGTCATGTTTTCTGTATTAACAAGTAGGTACACTTAAGTGTCACTATTGAACAATAACAGAGAACTTTCCTCCCATGCCAATATTGGGCATCACCAACAAAAAAATCAAATCAACTCACAGAAGCTATAAAATTTAACATAAATACACTTAAAAAATATATCAACCTCACATGCAAAACATCATTTTGTTTGCTAAGTAAAAGCTGTTTCCACGGAGACATGTTCCTGGGCCATAATTTCTAAGAAACACATCCCAACAGAAATGAGGGGTTAAGGTAAGGACATTCACAAGATATCTCCCTTGGTAGGAAACTACTTGGGGATGTCCCTGCTGGTCCTCGTTAGGGACTGATCCCCCTGGATAATCTCTTGGACTTTCTTGATATATATTTTTGTATTATGCAAAAACAGGAGTCACAAGAAATATCAAGTGATTATCCAAGAATCAAGCTTTTTGCAAACCATTTTTGGGTGGTATTAACAGTGGTAAATCATAAAAGTCACTCATTTTATTATTCAGAATTTAGCTGATTTCTACAGAATCTAGCACAGGTAAATCATAAAAGTCAAAGCTGTTTTGCAAGGTTCCATTAGATAAGAAACATGATACAAAACCTTTAAAACTGATATTTAATCAGACTCAAACAAAACATTGGCATAAAGGAAATTCATTTATTGGTTTTAAAAATTCAAAACCCAGAATGTTATGAGTACTGCTCCATTCATAACTGATACAGAGATAGATATCTTCCAAGTTCATCTTCAGACATTCAGGCACTTTTCCTTTTCAAAGACATGGTATGTAATGAATGATAAAATTAAAGAGCTCATGTTCATTTCACTAAAACGTTTATTTCTAAAGCTTTGGCATGTCAAGATACCGTTATCTAAAATTGTGCCTGGCTACTGTTCTAATTTCCCAATACAATACCACTATCTAAAGTTCTAAACACAACTAGTGTGCCTTCCATCTCTAACTATCTGACAGAATACTGCTATCTAAACATGCTTACTGTATGTAACTACCCAGCACAATACTGTTATTTGAAGTCGCCTACTGTCTCTAAGTACCTGACACAATAGCTAATAGTGGAGAGCACTCCACAGTGAATGCCCCACCTCAACAATGGAGAAAACCATCTTTATCAAATATTGTTGGAAAAATTTACTTGACCGAGCATTAACTGTTTAAGCATACACAATTCATTTTCCTTCTTGTCATTCACTTCTCTTTATTGTGAGATTTCTTCAGTTTCCATAGTATATGAATCAATTCCTTTTCCACTGAGAAAATCCCTTGCGCTTTCATCACAATCCCACACTATATGATCACAAACTTTGCAAGAGTTACAATGTGGCTCTCTTCCAATTATCTTGTCTATTTTACATGATTAACTAGAGCTACAAAAACTAGTATTGAATTTCTTTGCTGGACAAGCAATCTCATCATCTAAAGGAACTATAAGAGGTACAGAACAGGACCATGCACATTAATATGCTTAATAAACTTTAGGATCTAGGTCACAGAGATACCTCTTAAGAGGAATAATATAATTAAGAGGTATAAGATACCCTTTTATTACTAAATACAATAGAAACTTCTCATACAACAAGACTATAGTCCCGATGGGGATGAGGACAGGGACAGGATGAGAACCGATGATGTCAATTTTTCAGACATTGAATATGAAGGCACTTGAAGACACCAAAAAAATTACAAAATTTATAGTTAGATATTTATATTTCTGAAAATGAAAATATATCAAATTTTGAATTCAAGTTGAGATGACATAAATATTGACCAATAAAATAAAATTCAAAAAGATACAAAATGGATAAAAAGTTTTAGCACACTACATGAGATGCTGAAGAAACTAGAAAATTTATTCAAGTTCATTACATTGTAGTATCGTGAATGCATATTGATATATGCCAAAAAATTGGCATACAAGAAACCATTGAAACCATCTAGTTCAACGACCACATCCTCTGAACCCAACTCGTGTCCAGATGGAAGTCAGTCCCATTTTGCTGCAGGACCATCCTAGTACCCTAGATATTAATGAGATAAAAGCTGAAACATGCTCTGAATATAGATAAGGTTATCTGCAGTCTTTGACCCAAGTCAGTTCATCATAAATGAATTAATGAAGCTATAAGTAATCCAATTCAGTTTTAATTTTTGAACTATGATTAAATTTTAAACACACACACACAAAGGTTTTCTACCTTCTTTGATGTCAGTTCCTCATAATTGAATGATTGAAGCAATAAGTAAGTAGTAACCCAATTCAATTTTAAGCTTCAAATTTCAGATTAAAGTTTAAACAAGCACACACAGGGGTTCTCTACCTTCTTTTACATCAGTTGCTCATAAGTGAATGAATGAAGATATAGTATTTAATCTTATATTAACTTTAAAACACACAAAATAGAGGTTCTCTACCTTCTTTGAGGTCAGTTCCTCATAAGTGAATGAATAAAACTATATGTAATGCAATTAAGTTTTAGTTTTTAACTTAGATTAAATTTTAAATACACACACACACACTGGTGGGGAGGGGACAGAGGACCCCAACGGGTAGGAGATGCTGTGGGAGATGCGAAAGAACAGAGGATGGTGGCAAGGGGTATAGGAGATTCCTGCAGTAAACACGAAAGAACACAAGAGGGTGGCAAGGAGTAGGAGATGGCTGTGGGAGATGCAGGAGACTACAATTGAATTCTATGTCTCCATCCCCACCTTGTCTCCAATATGCATTTCCAAATTTGAGATGCATCCCAAGTACCAAGAGACACATCTTGCAATTTCTATGGAGAAGACTGATTTCATCTATGCTTTCATTTTCCTCGTGCCTCTTGTTATAGGAAGGAGGTGAAGTGGTTCAGAAGATAGCCAATCAAGTGAGTTCACACTAATGGTTAATTGTGAATGTTGCTTGCTTATGGACAAGGTACAAACCATAACCTTTGATATCGCATCAAACATGGACAAAATAAGAAAAGACAAAAGACACAAGTTAAGGTCAAATAACTTTGTTATGAACACTAACAGAAACCTGTTTATTCTTGACACTTTTCTCTTCCTTGGGAAGTGAACTGGTATGAGTGTCCACATTTTATTTAGATCTTGCTAAAACTGATATAAGTAAATACTAAATTGTTATAGTTGGAAGGTGTAGTTTTTGCTAGAACTGCTTTCATATCTTCAGCATCAATCTTTGCATAAACTGTGAAAATTGTCATATGAATAAATTGAAACTCATATTATACTTTGTGACATTTTGTACTTGGAAGTGTTTGCATAATTTATGACATGTGTCCTTGATAATTCAAAACAGGTGCCAAGTTGGTATTGCATTTATTTACATATTTTTGAAAAATCTATGTGATGTAGTCTATATCTGATAACCCATGTTCTAGGAGGTCAGTCAACTTTTGTATGCAGTACTGAATTTTTTTCATTTTATTTATCATGTGGCATCTCAATATCTCCATTGACTATTTCCTACAGATCCTTTCAGTAAGAAGTAGTTACATCTTAACTTTTCATATGTGAAAATTAAAGATCCTAAGCTTCCCGATGGTAAGATTAGAAGCCATTGACTGTGACTTTAGCTAACCAGACTTGGACAAATCAGTCTTCAAATCTAAATGAAATTTACCAAATAACTGGACTAATAAGTTCTTATTTATCTTGAATGGTAATGACTATGAACTTCTATAAATAATTCTGCCAACCACTTAGAAATATAATATACTCCTCTGTAACAATGACAAGAATTAGTTTTCTGGACCCTTTGGGCAAGAAAAAGTGAGCTAACCATTTAAGCCACAACACTTCTTTAAAATGGCAACTAGAATAACAGTATTTAGCTAGTATTATCTTGCCACTTTAACAAAAAAAATATTTCAAACTATACTATTATAGTACTTGAGCTTATAAGGAGAAATTAAATTGCCCAAGAATAACTGACAGATTTGCAGGTCCCACTACATTCTACATGGGAGAAACCACATTCTCGTTAAGTATTGTTCTTCCAAATGATTTAAGGCAGGCAGAAATCAGAAACATGTCTCACTATCAATGTATGCCAATCAAAAGTTAATGATAATTATTACTATCAGTTAGTCCAAGAAGTTGGGCTGGAGATATTGGAAACCTTAAGTAAGGATAAGATTGGAAGAGTTGCTCCCGCAGCTGCCAAGTGGGCGGTTTCGGAATTGGTATCGCCGTGGGACATGGCCGGCAACATGGTCTTGGCTGGCGCGGTGATGCAGGGTGGCGGCGGAGGGTGATTAATGAAGGAAAGGTGGTGGGAGTTGAAGAGAATTTCGTTCGGCTTCATAAATGCTATGTCTTGTCGAAGGACGGGGAGGAGCGGGCGCTCGGAATTGATGGGATGCCAAAACCGGTAGAGGTATCATGTGCCTTTATTAACCTTGGCGCTCCTCATTTCTTCACCACAAAGATGGAGACACCTGTGTGTCTACCATCTACTAGAAAGTAGTGGGCGGCTTTCTATGGGAGAATTCAGCATGGGCGGTTAAAATCGGTGTTTAGAGACTGGGATGATTTGGTTTTGGGGGCGATGGAGTTGTTATTGGGTGAGGAGTTCATGAATTTGGTGGAGCGTTGGTGGATGAATGCAGACATAGCGGCTTGGTTTCTGGCTATGCTCTTGGACTTGGAAGTGCCAAAAGCAATGGTTTTGCTCATGGCGCAGAAGTTGGTTTGGGAAAGTTTGTTAGAGGGCGCCATGGATGTGGTGATAATGGCTGAATTGGGTGTGGGAATTCCTCGGCCTCGAGACTTGCATCGTGCTCTTCTTCCTGGAGTGAGGGTTAAGCAATATCCCTTCATCTTGGACATTAAAGGCGAGGCATTGAGGAGGCACCGTGACCGGGCTCGGTGTGGACTAATCTTTCTAAAACATCACTTGTTCCTGGAGCCGTTTGGAGGGGTGGATTGGCGTCAAATCTTCAAGGATCTCTTGCTTGCAAAGGGCGTGCTAATGGAGAATTAGCTAGTACTATAGGGGTCTAGTGATGTGTTTTGATGCTTAGTCTTTCTATGATATCTATAAGTGTCTCTCTAGTTGCTCGGATACGAATTCTTGTTTGGGATTGTCTGGCAAATGGTGGGTCAGTTTTTTTGGTATGTTTGAAAGATGGTTGTGTCCGGTTGGGGTAGTCTGTTGGATGTTTTTGGGGTCGGTTGGGGAATTTTGACAATATTTGGATGGCAATGTAATATCCTTTTTGAAATCAATAAAATCATATTTACAAATCAAAAAAAAAAAAGATTGGAAGAGTTGCTGGCTTGGATCCCTATTTTGGAATATTCTTCATATGGAGATCTGACCCTTTCAAAGCATGCTCATCTTTCAATTTTATAATTAATATGCATTGCAAGTTTTTTGCAAAAACACCTATGTTCATCCACGTGACCAAAAGACATCCCGAAAGGCCAAATTACAAATAGCAATATGGAATATAAGCTTAAAACTAATAATAAAGAGCACTTATTTTAAATTACTTAAGCTTCCCACATCAACCAATGTAAAGTTATGATAGCCAGAATAGTTTTCCACATATTCATACAAAACTAGTTCAGATATCTTAAATATAAACATCTGCTAAACACACAGAGATATCAACCACCTATTTTATATTGAGATGATAAAAAAAGAGGTTTATAAACCAATTATTCTACTTTTGTTTGCTCATTATAATTAGTTATTTAATTGCAAACTATTTTTACCTTTTGTATGATATAGCTAAATTTAATTACGTTTTTATTTACATTTTTGGAGTGTAAGTAGAATTTGATATTACTTTCTTTTGAGGGGTTATGTTAAAAATTTGGGATTATTTTTTATTGTTAATTGTGGAAATTTAGTGAAAATGTCACTTTTTCCTAGGCTTCACTTCCAATGAAAATAGATCTAAATGATTGTCAGCTCGTCAAAAAATTCCGACTCTTCCATGTGTAATAAATGTTTATCCACCTAAGGGGGAGTTGGCACTGAGTCTAAGTTCTGAGGCGGCAACTCAACCGTCATTAACTTTCCAGGCGGCACTTAACTTTTTTATTTTCCATCGGCACTTCGTTTTTTGATGGTCCTTTCAAGGACACTTGACAGATTGCAATGGATGGTGGATTAGCACATCTGCCAAAGTCTTTATTGCCGATGGGTGGCATCGTTTCATTTCTATAGCTTTTGGTGGTTTGGTTTATTGAGCTTTGTGGGTGCAATGAGCAGATTTATCCTCTTGTTCTCTGCAAAAGAATTGGAAATGGGTGGGATGGTGACGCCTGTGTAGCTGAAAAGGTCCAAACGGCAAATCACCTTTGAGGGTCCCATCTCCTCCCTTCGGCTGCACTATATTGTCTGTCACCTGGATTATTTGACCTTCGTCGCCATCAAATGCTTGACTGGGAAAGATTTCATGGAGGATGCCAAAGGGTATCGCCTGGATTCGAACATCTCCTCCCGGGTGTTGGCTGGTCTGCTCAACGTTGGGCTTTCAAAAATGGATGCTTGGGTGATCATGCAAGGTCTCTTCCGCAAGGATATGTTGGTTGGCTTGGACAGAGCCTTGGTTGCGGCTCGACTTGGTAAAGGCATCTCTCATCCACGGGACCTGCATCTCATACAGTAGGTGTAGAGTTCTTGAAAAGGAAATTTCGTTTGGTGCTCGTTGAAGACTCAGCCTGGAAGAGGGAATTCCGAGTTTTTGCTCAACAAAATGTATGGTGAGATGGGTCTGGTGGAGTTTTTATGCTGGTCTTTGGGTCTTATGTTTATGTTTCTGGGGCCTGGTGAAATGAATGATGCTCTGTGTTTTTTAGGAGTAAAGTCGGGTGGGTTTAGTTTTTTCCTTGAAAGCTGGTCAATGGTGGCTGCATCCACAATCTGTGAATTTTGGTTGAAGGTCATGTCTGGTTGGTCTCTGGTGTAGTCATGGCAGATGCCCAGTTAGGGCCTAAACAATGTATCTCTTTTTTTGAAAATCAATATAATTGCCTTGCTTACCAATCAAAAAAAAAACCAATGTCATGACGCAGTGAAAATGATATCCCTACAATCATTTTCATATCAGGAGTTGCTGGGACAACTCTTTTATTCAACCATGCAAGTAATAGGTCTTGGAAGAGAGACTCATAAAATTTGACCCTAAACCTAAGCAATTCGTAAAGACACAAGTTGCAAAATGAGGGATGCAAACACAACCAGCTTACTTGCATCACTTCCACTTTAATATCATACACAAGGGTGGCCCACATTAGTAATTGGCTTTTTAGCCATCCAGCAGTTAAAGCATTATTCAGAGTTCTTGATTCATGCAGAAAAGGGACAAATTAAGATGCATCAGACAGATCCCAACTTTACAGAAGCACATCAGATATAGAACATTGGATGGTTAATTCCTGATTTCTACTTGCAAGACAGTCAACACTGCTGCCTTAGAAAACATTGTGCACCATCAGGTAATTAGCCTCAAAAAAATTATTTGGTAAGCACATTTTCAGTAAGGTAGCTGGACACTCTGATATAGAGAAAACACTGCAGTTTTGAAGTAATTCTACTAGCCATGTACCTGATATTGTACTGCTTGAGCCATTGCTAAACCAAAAAGAATTAAGAAAAATATACTGATTCAATAGCACCAACCACACTTGTCATTGAAGGAGTATTTTGCCAAGGCCCTAAACAAGATGAAACAGCAAGCAAATCAATATAGAGGTGGTGTGCCACACTTTGAAGTTGGAGCTGGGACTTTCTCAGGCTTCATCCATACAAACAGATATCTCTCAAGCAATAGAAAGGCAACAACCTCTCTTCTAAATTCTGGGGTCCCTATAAGATACTTCATAAGTTTGGCAGTGTGGCTTCCCAGTTCAAGATATAACCCTTCTTGTGCGTCCATTGAATCTTCCATGTATAATGCCTAAAGAAAAGGTTAGTGTGAATCAAATTCTGGTGAAAACAGAGCCTTGAGAATTATATGGGGGAGGCCAAATCATCTTAGAACCTGAAGTAGTGACAAGATGACAGAGGTCACAGTTGCATAACAGAAGAAAAACAAAGTACCATAGCAAATGTTTAGATCCCACAACTGAAGATGCACATTATGCAAAAGCATCTGCAACAAGCATTGAGGGCAATACTTTTTTAAGGGGAGAAAATGTTAAGTCCCAAATCCCTAATGTTGTTAGAATATTATATTCTACTTGTATTAATGGTCAATACTACTGTTGCTACAGTAGTTAGTAGGTGAGGTAGCTAGACATCTTAAATGTCTACAGTGATCTACCTCCTCTATATATTGTAATCATCTCCTTTGTTAATTCAAGCAATTTCTTAGCCCAAAATTATTTCATGGTATCAGAGCAAAATAGTTTGGGTACAGGTGCTGTAACATGGACCAGCAAGAAGCAATAGGCAGTGGCTCTTTCCTCGACAGAAGTTGAATATCGAGGAACTGTTAAAGCAGCATGTGAGGCAGTTTGGCTTCATAGGATGCTTTCTGACATGCACATGTCACAAGGACCTTCTCCCTTGTACACTGATAACCAAGGGGTGCTCAAACTGGCCAAAAATCCAATCTTCCATGAACGCACCAAGCATGTCGAGCTTCATTGTCATTACATCCGCAAGCTAGTAGAAGACGGATCAGTTCAGCTGCAGTATGTTCCAACAGCGGATCAGACTGCAGACATTCTCACCAAGTCTCTGAGCCCAGATAAATTTGTAAAATTCAGGGGCCAACTTGGTATTGTTGACGGATTGACCATTAAGGGAGGGTGTTAGAATACTCTTATTATTGTATTATTAATGGTCAATTAGGTTATTAGTTTAATTTAGTCTAGTTTATTGTTTCTACAGTATCAAGTAGGTTAGTTAGGTAGATATCTTAAATATCTACAGTAACTTATCTCTTCTATATAATGTAAGCCTTTTTTTATGTTAATACAAGAAAGCATATACCACTTTCATGGTATCAGAGCATATTTTGAAACTTTTCAGGTTTGCAATCCTGCATCCGGAATTTATCAATCAAACAGGATTTGTGTCAGACTTTTGACATGACAGATTTGGGGCTTCTCCATTATTGTTTGGGTATTGAAGTTTGGTAGACCAATGGTAGCATCTTTATCTCTCAGTCAAAATATACAAGAAAGCTTGAAACTTTAGCATCTTTATCTCTCAGTCAAAATTGTGTTTTTCTGCTTTTTTTATGGGATTTCGGCTCTGAAAATCGCATTTTTTCTGCATTTTTATGGGATTTCGGCTTTGAAAATCACGTTTTTCTGTGAAATCGCATTTTTTCGCGTTTTTACCTAGTTTTTGAGCTCGGTGGAGGACATTTTTTTGTCCTAGCGTGGTCGCCCCTCTACTCAGCTTCAGTTTGCCACGATTTCATGGAGTTTCAAGCCATTTTTCTGCATTTTTCTAGTCTTTTAATGGCGGCCTAGGGTTCAGAAATTTTCGTCTAAGGTTTTGACCCTCTGTTTCAAGGCGAAAAATTATTTTGATTGCAGATTCCTTCTGGGTTTTCTGAAATCTCAACTGGGTCAGTCTTCAAATTTTCTGGGTACCTCATTTTCTGTGCCTCGAAATTTGTGCCTCAGTTTCAAGTCGGAAAAATTTTCTAATTGCAGATTTTTGGTGGGTTTTCCGAGATCTCAAATGAGTTGTCGTCCGATTTTTCTGGGTGCTTTGTTTTCCATGCCTCGATTTTTGTGCAGATCTGTTCTGGTGGCTAGGGTTCCAAACCCTCTGTTTTTCAGCCGACAATCAATGGCTACCTGTTTCTGGGCTTTTGTAATTCGCAGCGTTGCCAAGGTTTATAATTTTCTCCTCAAAAATTAAGGGTCAGTTCCTGTATACCCTAGTCAGGGTTTCTGTTGTACGGGAGGGCTCTCTGGTTTCTATAGGGTTTTATCATTTTTCCTTAAAAACGATGTTTTGTATGCTGATCTGTGTTTCGGATTCCGTGCCAGCTACTTTTTGGGTTTCTGTAATTCGCCAAATGCGTGGGATTCCTCTCTGGTTTTTACCGTTTTTTCCGAAAAAACGATGATTTGTAATCTTGGGTTTGGCAATTTTTTCCTTAAAAATCGTGGTTGGTTGCAGTCTGTTTTGGTCGCACCTCAAGTTGCTGAAACGAACATCTGCACAACTAGCTTCTTGTAGTCTGTTTTCGGGCGTCATGCTCCTCTGCAAAAGTTTCGACGGTTTGCCGATTTATCCTCAAAATCGTGGCAGTTGTTCTCGGTGTGTCTCTAGCGATAGGGAGGAACAACTCTGTTATCCAACGTCAGGTTGGACTTTTTGTGATGACTTCTGGTCAGCAGTTCTGCAGATTCTGGGAGGGTTGGTGGCAGACTCCTCTCATGTGGCAGAGTCAGTGGCAGGCTCTTGTCTCTTGTTGCAGAGCATTCTAAAGAAGGGGCAGCCTTCTCTGTTTTATTTTGGTACTCTTGGTCATCAACATTCTACAGATCCAGGGAGGGTCTTAGCAGCAGCAGAGTGTTCTGAAGAATTTGTGAACAATCGACCTGCAGAGTGTTTTTTGTAGGCTAGTTAGGCGATTGACCATTAAGGGAGGGTGTTAGAATATTATATTCTACTTGTATTAATGGTCAATACCACTGTTGCTACAGTAGTTAGTAGGTGAGGTAGCTAGACATCTTAAATGTCTACAGTGATCTACCTCCTCTATATATTGTAATCATCTCCTTTGTTAATTCAAGCAATTTCTTAGCCCAAAATTGTTTCAAATGTGTCATTATGTGTGATTGGTTTATGGATGTACAAGCTAGGCATGATCACCTGAAAAAAATGTGAAACGGGTTAAGGATTTCAAACAAGATGTGGAACTTATGCCAATGTCCACAAAGGACTAGAAGGTTAACAAGACTTAAAAAGGTAACTTCATAAAAACACAGAAGTACCAGGGTAAAAGAACCTTATGTTATGAAAAGTAATTGTAAACACTAAGCACCCATGAACATAACAGAGATTAAACCTAAAGAACTTAGGCCCCCAACCATAAGAACTAAGTACAAGTTCAAATAGTACACAGCAAGAAAAGTGACAGGAGACAAACAATGTCATATGCTTGAAGTAACTCGTGGACCAAAAGAGCCAACAACATTGTCGTCATCATCTAGCAACACAAAAGGGCCAATATAGGAACTAATATCATAAGGAATGCCCGAGACTGAGGGACAATGAGGAAGTCAAGTACAACCCTAGAACCACTCTTAACATCCACAGTCAATGAACATCAAGTAGTAGATGAAAAACTAGTATGCGTGCTTATCTCAACAACCCATCATGTGGACAAGGGAAAGGACATTGAAGCCAATTGAAGACTATGTTGTCTTGCCAATTTGTCCCCATCTACATGCGCTCAGTTGTACACAGTGGGTGTATATTGATCTGTAAAAGGATCAGTTCACTTCACGACATGCAGTTTGAAGAGATTTTGGAACAGGGTCAGACACTTGGATGCTGGAGAATGTGCAGGGTGGTATGGGACATCTATGTCCAGAATTTGACAGAAGAGAAAACAGGGTTTTCTCAGCAGTTTTGCCTTCTGAATAAAAACTGCTAAATTCAGTGGTTTTATTCAGTCAGTGGTCCCAAAAATGACATGGTGGTTTCATTCTTTTGATAAGCAGCAATTTCACCCATGCTCAGGAAAATGTCCCATGGCATTCCAATTTCCTCTGTCTCTTCAGTTTTCTGCCATTTCAACTTCAATTCAACACTACAACAAGCCATTGTAGACTCGAATTGGAGATGCTTATGCAAATTGAGTGCATGTAATAGGGAAATAGAGTAGTTATGAATGCATTTTTTCTGAGTTCCTAAGTGACTGTGTTGAGCGAGTAGCAGGGCAGTGGGGTTGTGAAAGCCCTGTGAAGGGTCATAGGAGCAGAGTCAGCATGAGATTCATGCTTGTAAATAGCCTGAGAGGCTTAGACCTGTAAATTGCCATTGGAGTGAAGATTTAAGTTAGTGGTATCAAATTTTGCTGGAGTTTTCTCCCTTACGTGGGTTTTTCCAGAGTAAATTGGTGTCTAACTCGTATGGTGATGTTTGTTCCCTCATTTACTTGCAGCACCTATTACAACTGTGCTTAGACAAACTGCAGTCTTTGGTGTCCTCTAAGTAATCTGTTGTTGATAAACTAACAAATGGAATATCCATCATTGTTCTCAGATCACTTATTGTCACCAATGCCTTTAGTGAACAAATCTTAGCAAAATTGTGTTCATGGAAAACTCAAAACTAATGCATCAGCTACCATAAGGGGGTTCTTGTTCTCGAGGATGCGGAGTCCCGATGTTGGCGAGACCCAAGATGGGGCTGAGGTCTGAAATGAGTCCCATGGGGGACTTAGGCATAAGCATGACCGAAAATGGGGTTTGACTCCATAGTCCCATGTGTAAGTCCTGATGCATTAAATGTTTGTGGCAAATGGATTTGGGGCACAGATAAGGCCACAAGGATTGCAGTGCTTATTTAATAAGTGGGGCTGTCTCAAGAGCGAGCTTGGGCCTAATACGGGCGTATTTAATATTTGCGGCTGAGTAGGATGCTTAGGCTGACTTGAGCATATGTCAAACACTGAGCATTTAATAATTGTGGTTGGATAGGTTCGGAGAGGCCGACATGGGATTTGACCAAGACAGATGTTTGGAGTGCCAAGCACATAGCATTTAATATTGGGGGCCGAGAGTTGGACTTGAGGGCTGACCCAAGTGAAGTTCGAATATCCAGACCAATGTTAGTACAAGAGAATTTAATGTTGGCACCTAGGCTGACATGTCCAAGTGCCTTGTGGAATGGTTGGCATTTAATATTGGTGCCTGCATTGGATCTTGGAGTCGCCAAGGGTGCACAAAGGAGAACTTGCTATCATGGATGAAGACAATGTAATCTAGGTCAACTGATTAGCACAAGGATTTGGACCCAAAGCCAACATGAGTGTGATGAAGATGCGCAGCCTATATAAGGAGAAGGAAAACCATTGTGCGGGTAATGTTGATTTGTGAATAGTGTGTTTGTGTAGAGCTACAAAGAACTTTGTGTGAATAGTTGTGATAGAGACATTGCTAAAAGCTAGGCTTGAGGTGCTAATATAGTGTGAAGGTGACATACAAAATTGAGTGTTTGAATTGTTATGCAGAGAACTATAGAGTTCCTTTGGGGCAGCAGTGTTTCATTGTAAGTGTTCCAAGCAGTTTTAGTAGAACCTGACTCGGATGTACAAGGGTTTGGGATAGCAGTTCATTGTTGGACCAAAAGATTGTAATTCTAGGAATCAATAAAGTCTATCTCTTTGTCCCCAAGAATTGTGTTGTGATATTGTGAATGTGTATGGTTCCACATTGTTGTGTGTTATTGTTGATTGTATAGTTGGAGTTTGAAATAGGCGTAGTATAAGTTGTAGGATGAACTCGAGTCTCAAGGGCAAGTTGACAGTCCGAAAAATGTTGGTGTTGTGCAGGGTGAAAACACTAGCCCAATGACAATAGGTATCAAAGTGGTGTTCTAGGAACCACTTGCATTGTTTGCAAAGTGAGAAAATCTGACTCTAGACAAGTATGGCTGAAATTGAGAGCATTCAAGGATCTGGCTTCGACCATGAGGGGATAGAGAATGTCCGCTTGGGACGAGGGCATCATCGGAGAGACCCCAAACTCGCCGCTAGTTTGAAGAGTTGGACATGAAGCTTTCCAGACTTGAGGCATTAGATCTAGAACAAAGGTTGGGTTCTCTAGAGTCCGAGGTGAAGGATCTCCAAGCAATCATCACGATAGACACTCTGAACCATAATAGAGTAAAAGATGAAGTGGCTTTCATCAAGTCAAGTGTGACACAGACAAACTGGGGCAGGTTCGAAGGCTAAGGAGCCTAAATCCTATGAAGGCCAATGTGACAACAAGGTGCTAGAGAACTTTTTCTAGGATATGGATGAGTATCTAGCAAATTTGAGAGGGGTCTCAAATGAGGTGCTAGCGAAGACTACGGCTACCTTCCTCTTTGATGGTGCTAAGTTATGGTGGAGGACTTGCGCAAAAGACATGGAGGATAAGCCCATAGCCAAGATAGACAATTGAGAGGAATTCAAGACAGCACTGAAGGAACCGTTCCGACCAAGGAGCTCGATATGGGTAACCAAGAGCCAGCTCATGGACTTGAGGTAGACTAGAAAGATTTGAAGGGTTTGCAACCTTGGGTCCTTGCCAATCTGAGGAGACAAATGTTCAAACTCTAGCTACTGTGATTGTCACCGCAGATTGCCTATTGGATTTCAAAGACGAGGTGCATAAGGGGCACGTCAACAAAGTTGGGGCCGATGCAAAGAGGAAAGCTCCCATGCGAGATGACAAGTCTAAGGGTGGATTGAAATCCACTAAGAAGCCTAGCACAAGCAAGTCTATTATGAAGAAGGGGCTCGCAAGGTTCAATAAGGGACAATGAGTCTACTTGTAATGTCCTTTTCTAGAACATTTCTTATTTTTGCCTTTAAACACTAATTCTAACTCAAAATGATAGTTGGATTACATTTATAAACATGGCTTTATCTAAAATTATGATTTTTTTTTAACATTCAGATTTATAAATTATGACATAATTCTGAAAATAGAATTTATCTTGATTTTCTGCTATAATTCTCCCTCCAATTTGCAGCTATTCTCCTTGAATGATTGTATCTAGTCAAGTTATGGGTTTTTGTCCAATAACTTGATAGAAGTTAAGGGTTTTCGTCCTTAAATCTCTTAATTTTCCTTGGAGGGGTTTCGTCCTCTTTGGCTATAATATTCACTTGCAATAAGTCATAATATTCCTGTTCAATGGATTGATGTCTTCTTCTCATGGAATAATCTCCCATATATATCTTATTTTTGAAAGAGTCACAACCTTGCTCTGCTGCCCTTTGGTAAATTATAGTTTAATTTTAATTTGACTACGGTTATCTTAAATTGCTAGTATGACACTAGCACCACTTTTAGTAGCATTATCTCATCGATGATATTGGTGCCACTTTTCATTGACTTCTTAGCAGCTCATGTGCTGCGATCTAGATTTGAATTTTGGCGGGGGCATGATGCTGCTGCAGCCCAAAAGAAGAATAAGGCTTGTTTTGCCTGTGGACGAGCTGCTTGTTGCGCTTGGGATTGTCTGGAGCGATAGAGGCTAAATGTGACCAAGCAAATTGAGATAGTTCTGAAGATGTGAGTCTTGGAGCTCCTATCCACCATCCGAGATGTGAAGGACTCAATTGTCCAATCAGGATCATCTATGACCAAGGCTGAGCATTAGTGTTGTTTTGTAGAAGTTATGTTGAATAACAAGGGGTTGTGGCAATGGTCGTTGAAGGAGCCATGCACAATTACATCTTTGCAAAAAAGGTGAAAAGATTAGATCTCAAGTTGCAAGAAACAACAAACTTGTTAAGGCAGTGAATTCACCTACCCAAAAGGTTGTTGGGGATGTTCGTGGAGTGGCTATTCAAGTTGGACCTTGGCAAGATCATGTGGGCTTGGTCACCATCATGATGGAGGATTTTTACTTAAATTTGGGGCAAGAGTTCCTGCAATGGGGTATAGCAGCCCTAATTCCACATCTACGAAGTTTGATCTTTCTGGACCTGAAACAAGTCTACATGGTGAGAATGGTGCAAAAGGGGCATGTGCCGAAGTCTATGTCTACGATGAGCTTGCACAAGGCCGTGAGGAAGAGTGAGAACACAATCTTCTTGGCCACACTTCTTGGAGGATGGGATCAAGGTGAGACATCTGGAACGGCCATCCCAACTGAGGTAGACGAAGTCATTGAGACCTACAACGATGTAATGCCTAAGAAGTTGTCAACAGTTCTACCACCCCACAGAAATATTGATCATCAAATTGAGGTCGAGCCAAGGGCAAGGCCACCTATTCGAGCCCTGTACTACATTTCTAGACCAAAGATGGTTGAGCTAAAGAAGCAACTAGCCAAGTTGCTAGAGGTAGGATATGTTAGACCGTCCAAGTCTCCATACGCAATGCCCATATTGTTTCAATAGAAGGATGGATCACTATGTTTATGTGTGGATTACAAAGCTCTCAATAAGCTCACTATAAAGAATAAGTATCTACTCCCTCTCATCGTGGATTGCTTTGACAATTTGACTAGGACGAGGTACTTTACCAAGCTCGATTTGAAACAAGGTTGAAATCACACGAGGATCGCAGTTGGCAATGAGGAGAAGACTACTATAACACAAGGTATGATTCATATGAGTTTTTGGTTATGCTTTTGGCTTGTGCAATGCACCTGCCACTTTTTGTACTCTTATGACCGATGTGTTTAGACCCTTGTTGGACAAGTTTGTTGTGGTTTACCTTGATGACATCTTGGTCTATAGCAAGACCATGGATGAGCATAAGGTTCATTTAATAGAGGTCTTTAAGTTGTTGAGAGAGCATCAACTCTATGTGAAGACCAAGTGTTCCTTTGGACAAGAGGAAGTTCAATTCCTAAGGCACATTGTTGGTAAGGGCATGTTGAAGTCAGAACCAAAGAAATTAAAGGCTATAGAAGATTGGGAACCACCCAAATAAATCCACAAAGTCGGACAGTTTCTAGGACTTGTGAATTATTGTTGAAAGTTTGGGAAGAGTTACCCAGCGTAGCTGCTCCCTTAAACGATTTGCTAAAGGACAGGATGTGAAATTGGGGATAGAAGCAACAAAAGGCATTCGAGGATCTAAAAGAGGGACTCAAAGCAAAGCCAATGTTGGTTCTATCAAATTTTAGTAAGCCTTTTGAAATGTAGATTGACATGTCCATATATGCCATGGGTGAGAACTTGATGTAGAATGGACGCAAGATGGCATACAAATCCAAGAAGCTGAATGATAGAGAGTGTAGGTACCCAATGCATAAGAAAGAGATAACGGGTATAGTGCATTGTTTGAGAGTTTGGTGGCACTATCTCCTAGGAGTGCCATTTACAATGAAAATAGATAGCATCATTTCAACTTATTTCAAGATGCAAGCTAAGTTGTCTCCTAAACAAGAAAGGTGGCAAGAGTTCTTCACAAAATTTGATTTTGATATAGTGTACAACCCGAGCAAAAGAAATGGTGTTGATGCATTAAGCCGAAAACATCAGCTCAATGGTATTGAGGAGCTCCCCTCAATAGGGCCAAGTCAGAGTCGAATTGTTCTCTCAAAGAAAGTCTTGGCATGAATTCCAGAAGGCCTAGAAAGGGATCCTTAGGCTGCAAAGTTAGAAAGGCAAGTAAGGGATGGAAGAACATGAAGGTTCAGCATTAAGGATAGACCCTTAATGTTCACTCAAGATAGAGTGTATGTCCCTAGATGGAAACACTTGAGTTGGGAACTTTTGCAAGAGTGTCATGACTAAGTATGGGCATGACATCCTAGGCAGAAGCAAGCTCTAGCATTGCTAGAAAGAGGGTTCTATTGGCAGAAAATGAGGTGAGATTTGGAAGCCTATGTGAAGAGTTGCCTCACATGCCAACAAAACAAGTCAAAGACCCAAGTGCCAAGTGAGTTACTGCAACCTTTACTAGTCCCAACGCAGTCGTGGGCAAGTGTAAGTATGGAATTCATTACCCAATTGATTAATGTGGTTGAATTCACCAGCAATATGGTAGTTGTAGACTACTTCTCTAAGTATGGAACCTTTGTAGCATACAAGTATTTCTTCAAGAGTAGTGAAATACTGGGGTGTTCCTTTGACCATTATCCCTGAGAGGGATGTCCAATTCACTAGTAACTTCTGGACTAAGTTGTTTAGGCTTATGGGGACTAAGCTCTTGATGTCCACAGGTCATCATCTAGAGACCAAAGAACAAAAAAATTGCATTAATGCAATGTTGGAAAACTACCTAAGACACTGTGTGGTCGGATCAGTCAAATTTGCAACAATTGTTGGATGCAACGTAGTTTAGCAACGATATCCAAAAGACCTCTACGAGTCAATTTTCACCATTCTAGTTAGCAACTAGACAACAACCCTTGACTCCACACACCATGCTACATGGTTACATTGGGGAATGTCCATCTGAGACGGAATATTTGAAAGATGGGAACAGTTGAGTGGACTTAGCTAGGTATCACTCGAATAATGCAACAAATAGAATGAAGATGTATGCCAGTAGTGCAAAAAGGCCGATTAAGTTCCAGGTGGGAGACAAGGTTCTCTTGAGGATGCATCCAATCTAGTTCAAACCACAAAGGGTTCAAGTTCAACTTTGGCGAGGAAGTATGATGGGCCATTTGAAGTCATTGGAAGGATTGGCAAAGTGGCATACAAATTGAAATTGTCACAACACTTGAGGATGCATCCTATTTTCCATGTTAGTCAGCTTCATCCCCTTCCTGAGGACAAGGAAGCCCCAACAAGGTTTACGCCAACGAGGGAGCCGATTAATGTTGAAGACATGCCAAATCGACGAGTGCAAGAGATCATTGCTATGCGCAAGCATGGATTTGGGAACAACAAGTTCTGAGGGTTTCTTATGGTGCGGGAAGGTCGTCCAAGACATGAGTCAAGTTGGGAGAAGGCGAAGATATTGTGGAAATTTGAGGATAAGGTTCTAGAGTTCTTGCACAAGAACTCTTGAGTTCAGAAATAATCCCTTCAAAGGAGGGGACCTCCTATGCAAGTTTGGGACTATGCACCAACACCAAGGGCGTCGCCGAAATAAGGTGGGGGAGGATATAAGGGGGTTCTTGTTCTCGAGGATGTGGATTCCCAATGTTGGCAAGTCCCAAGATGGGGCCAAGGTCCAAAATGAGTTCTATAGGGACTTAGGCATAAGTGTGACCAAAAATGGGGTTCAACTCCATAGTCCCACGTGTAAGTCCCGATGCATTAACTGTTTGAGGCAAACGGATTTGGGGCACAGATAAGGCTACAAGGATTGCAGTGCTCATTTAATAAGTGGGGTTGTCTCAAGAACGAGTTTAGTCTCGATAAATGCACATTTAATACTTGTGGTCGAGTAGGATGCTTAGGCCGACTCGAGTGTATGTCAAATGCCAAGCACTTAATAATTGTGGTTGGATAGGTTTAAAGAGACCAACATGAGAGTTGGCCAAGACAAATGTTTGGAGTGCCAAGTGCATAGCATTTAATATTTGAGGCCAAGAATTGGACTCAAGGGCCAACCCAAGTGAAGTCTAAATATCTAAACCAATGTTAGCACAGGAGAATTTAATGTTGGCGCCTAGGCTGACTTGTCTAAGTGCCTTGTGGAATGGTTGGCATTTAATATTGGTTCCTACATTGGATAAGCACAATGCACGTAGTTCTTGGAGCCATCAAGGGTGTGCAATGGAGAACTTGCTACTGTGGATGAAGGCGGTGAAATTTGGTTCGACGGATTAGCACAAGGATTTGGACCCAAGGCCGACATGAGTGTGATGAAGATGGGCAACCCATATAAAGAGAAGGCAAATCATTATGCGGTTAGTGTTGGCTTGTGTCTAGCATGTTTGTGCAAAGTGACAAAGAACTTTGTGCAAATAGTTGTGACAGAGACATTGCTAAGAGTTGGGCTCAAGGTGTTGATATAGTGTGAAGGTGATCTTCTAGAATTGAGTGTTAGAATTGTTACGCAAAGAACTCTAGAGTTCCTTTGGGGCAGCAATGTTTCATTGTAAGTCTTCCGAGCAGTTTTGGCTATGAATGGTAAAAACATTCATTCATTCTATTATTAACAAAAAAAAAGCTTACAATATATAGAAGTTACAAGCAACTGAAGTCATTAAAGACATGACCAACTTCTACCTAGCTATTACTGTAGACAGACATAAAGAAAATAAACTAACTTAATACATTATAACATTGACCAACATTCATTCATTCTATTATTAACAAAAAAAAGCTTACAATATATAGAAGTTACAAGCAACTGAAGTCATTAAAGACATGACCAACTTCTACCTAGCTATTATTGTAGACAGACATAAAGAAAACAAACTAACTTAATACATTATAACATTGACCATTAACAATAAAGAAGTATAATATTCTAACACCCTCCCTTAATGGTCAATCCGTCAACAACACCAAGTTGCCCTCTGAATTTGACAAACTTATTCGGGCTCAGAGACTTGGTGAGAATATCTGCAGTCTGATCCGCGGTGGGAACATACTACAACTGAATTGATCCATCTTCTACCAGCTTGCGGATGTAGTGACAATGAAGCTTGACACGCTTGGTACGTTCATGGAAGACTGGATTTTTGGCCAGTTTGAGCACCCCTTGATTATCAATGTACAAGGGAGAAGGACCCGCTTGTGACATTTGCATGTTAGAAAGCATCCTACGAAGCCAAACTGCCTCACATTTTTCCTTAACTGTTCCTCGATATTCAACTCCAGTCGAGGAAAGAGCCACTGCCTATTGCTTCTTGTTGGTCCATGTTACAGCACCTGTACCCAAAATGAATACATACCCAGAAGTGGATTTTTTGTCATCCACTGAACCTGCCCAATCGGAGCCTATATAACCAATCAGCTTTGGATCCTTGCATCTACCATACAAAATGCAATAATCTGAAGTGCCCTTAACATATCTCAGCACTCGCTTCGCTACAATCCAATGATCAGCCTTTGGAGCTGTCATGAAGCGAGAAATGTAGCTCACGGAAAAACTAATGTCAAGTCTCGTGGCAGTGAGGTAAATGAGACTGCCCACTAGTTGCCTGAATGTCATTTCATCGATCGGAGGTGAATCAAAGTTGGCTAACAACTTCAGCCCCTTCTCCATGGGTGTGGAGGCAGGTTTGCAATCCTGCATCCGAAATTTGTCAAGTAGACTTCAAGCATATTTAGACTGAGAGATAAAAATACTATCAATTGTCTACCAAACCTCAATACCCAAACAATAATGGAGAAGCCCCAAATTTGTCATGTCAAAAGCCTGACAAAAATCCTGTTTGATTGCTACAATCAAATGTGTTGAACTGCCAGTAATGATCAAGTCATCAACATAGACAACAAGAAACAAAAGATCATCACCAGAGTGCTTGACATACAGATTACTGTCAGAAGGGCTACGCTGAAAACCACGATCAATCAAGTACTGATCAATCTTGATGTACCATGCACAGGGAGCCCATTTCAGTCCATAGAGTACTTTCATGAGCCTACATACCTCATTCTCTTTCTGACAACCTTGAAACCAGGAGGCGACGTCATGTAGACTTCTTCCTGCAATTCACCGTTGAGGAAGGCACTCTTAACATCCATCTGATGAACTGTCCATCCAAATTGGGCTGCAATAGCGAGAAGAAGACGAATTGTGCTCATCTTGGCAGTAGGAGCAAATGTCTCCTCATAATCAATGCCCTCCCGCTATGTGAATCCTCGAGCAACTAATCTTACCTTATATTTATCCAAAGTACCATCTGTTAAATTTATGTGAACAAATTAAATGCATAGGAAAATAATTCAAAGTCAGACAAAATAACACAGCAGATACCCTGGGAAAACCCTCCTCTTGAGGGAGAAAAACCCAGCAACAAAGATCTCTCTTTTATTTAGAATATCAGTGATAACATTTCACTTTACAATGAGGTCTAACACTAGACCAATATACAGCACCTGGCAATATGGAATAACTGGTAACAGCTTGCCAATTCACACCTGGCAATATTCGGAATTACTGGTGGTTCACAACCTGCAATAAAGAGTTCGCTCTGGCATGACATCCACACTGTATTAAGTCCGCACTGAATACTGTATTAGCACTGCATATGTTCGCCCTGTATCTTGTATTCGCACTTTGCTTAATATATTCGCTCTTGATGATATATTTGCACTTGATGATGTATTCGCACTTGATGATACAGAACTGATGTGAATAACCGAACTCGACTGGATAAATTACAATGGACAAATCAATGTCAATATATACTAATGAATGGGAGAGACACATCCCCCATGTTGGCCTCTTAAGAAATCACGTATCTTCTTAAATGAAAGTCGGCCTTAACAAATAACATATGTCGGCCTTAACAAATAACATATGTCGGCCTGAATGAATATTCACACCTCTTCACACGATGTCGGCCACCTTCAAGAAATCGTATCCCAAGGAGAATGAAGTCGGCTCCAACTAATAAACACATATTAAATGTCTTCTAATAAAAGATCAATTCGAATTCTTTTATGTCGGCCATAATATGAAATGAGTATAATACAAAACAATGAACATAAATTAAATCGCCAACGGCTATCATTCGATTTATGTTTCCACGAAAGAGCTGAGCTGGAAGGAACTACCGCAGCTGCTATATCATTAACACTCCCTCTCAGCTAGGGAGAGAACTTCCAGCTGCACAATACGAATCATCTCAATAAGAGATCCATCAGCCATCATTGCCTGCAATCAGATATAAAGAGAAGGATATCACCTCAACGTGATGACGAACATCATGGCTACATCCATGTGTGAAATAACATATCACCTCATTGTGATATTGACCACCATGGCTACACCCATGTATGGAAAGGAACTTATCACCTCATCGTGAAAGCATATCACCTCAATGTGATATCAACCATCATGGCTACACCCATGTATGGTATGTACAAGTGTCCATCACTTGCGTGATGTTGTCACCTCAACGTGACTTTCACCATGGCTCTCCCAGAGGGTGAAACACAAGTACACAAGAAATTATCACGGATTCTCTCACGTGATGCTGTCATGGAGTCACACACATGACATCCACCATGACTCAGCTCAGAGGGTGGAAACAAGGGCTTTCACCTCAAATTCTTCCGTCACAGAAGAAAATGCAATAGTAAGTACAAGTGTTCATCACTATGTTGTCACCATGACTCTCTCAGAGGGTGAAACACAAGTACAACATATGTCATGGAGTCTCACACATGACATCCACCATGACTCAACTCGGAGGGTGGAAACAAGGGCTTTCACCTCAAATTCTTCCGTCACGAAGAAAATGCATTAACAAGGCTCACTGATACGAGACTCATACTCAGATCAAGGGGATTCTCCACTATACCAAGCTTATCTCGGAAGTATACAAACTTTATCCTAGGAGAGGCTTGGTGAGAATATCTGCCGTCTGCTCATCAGTGCTAATGTACCTCAACTGTACAGCCTTCCATAGTACCATATCTCTGATATAGTGGTACTTGATCTCAACATGCTTGGATCTGTCATGAAGCACAGGATTGACAGAAGGCTTCACACAACTCTAATTATCACAATAAATAATAGTAGGCTCCATTGATTGTCCAAACAATCCTGCAAGGAGCTTACGAAGCCACACCGCTTCCCGAGTTGCCATGCAAGCTGCAATGAACTCGGCCTCTGTTGTACTCAGTCCTACTGAAGACTACTTCCTGCTACACCAGAGAGTCATAGCAGACCCAACCTGAAGAATATCTCAATCCATATCCAACTGTGCCACGCAAGTATCTCAGGATATGCTTAGCTGCAACAAGATTACCATCTTCTTCAGGCTCAGCAAGCTCCCTCTGAATCTTCAAGCACTTGCATCAACCTTCTGACCTCTTCGCCCAAGATTGCCTGCAACACTTTGACTTAGATAAACGTTTTCCAGCGCACACCTTTGGTACTGAAGAGAGTTCAGAATAGTCCTCCTCGACCTCATCTCAAATCTCATTATTCTGAATAGGTTTGCGGAGCTACCAATGACAAATCCAGATGACAGTCTTGAGCAATTCTGATCTCAGCAGCTGAAAGGATCTTCTAAGGATTTAGCACTTAGCTTTGCAATATAGTAATCTTCACTTCTTCTCAGTGTGTTACAAAACTCCCTCTTGATCCCTGCTTCAGAGATTGCAAAGAAGACTTCTGGAAGTGAACTCCCTCTAGTCACCAACTCAGTCTCATGGCTGCAAGTTGATCATTTCTTTGGTTGGCATACCTTCCTCATAAGATGCCTCAATCTTTTCATCGCTTAGGCAATCTCTCATCACTTTCCTACTTCTAGCTGTTCACAAAGCATTTAGGGAGAGATTACTAACAGTTTATGACTATCCAAAGAAATATCAAGACTAGAATCATACAAGGTTTACTATCTCAAGTTATAGTATGAACACATAAGAATTTATGCATAATGTTAGAACATGAAAAAGTAAATCATCCTAAAAAAAATATATTAAAGGATCAAACTAAAGGGATAAAGAAACTTATCTTTATATAATTTTGATATAACCCTTTCGTTCGTCTTTTACTCCTCTCGAGAGTGTCAAACTCAGTACCAAAAAAAAAAAAAAAAAGACAATCTGCACAACTACAGATTTCTTGAATGCATTATGCGATTAGTATGTAGAACCAACTCTCTCCAAGAGTCCAAGGTTCTATCACAAAGCATGCATTGGAGAATGATATCGATGTGATCAACCTATCACAACGAAGAAATGCAATTCTCTTCCCCTTTTTTTTTTTATTTCACCTCAAAGTCATACTTCAAGGATCTATATGATTATCATGAATCAACTCACAATAAATAATTTGAAATCTTCAAAGGAACACAGTTCAAGAGAGATCACTATCTCTCTTTATTAATCACACAAGACACAAATAAATGAAATAACTCAGCGAACTGAAATTCGGCCTAGAAAGAGATTTCAAACAAACAGAGAATACTTATCTCTTTATGTTCCTCGCAATCCATCAATTGTTCTTTCTTGATCATTGCATACACCACTCCATCGCTCAGGATGAATGCAGATTGCACCAATGAGCACATCACTCAGAATCATCAATCCTCCAAAGATCTCTGAGTTGGAGGTCTTAATAGCTGACCTCGTATCATCTCATCATAATCCGTTGATGCTTATACAAAAGTTTCATTTCATGAACTGCTCTGCCTGACAACAAGCGATCCCAAATACTTCTGAATATAGTCCTGTCTTCAGGAACTACAACTCCTCTAAAATTCAGGTATCCGGGTTTCTGAGGCATAGCATGACACTATAATGTTGTCAGTTTATAATATCGCAGCTTCATATACAGCGCCGAATGCTCTGTATGCTGCAAACAGTAGTTACTTGATCAGAGAAATATATGCTCCAGACATGGAGCCAACGCCATATATAGAACCCGACCAGAGTGAGCGAAGACCTCCGAGATAGAGGATACACGAGCCAGAGATGCCGACAATAATGGAGATGGTGAGGTGACATGTAGGAGAGAATACCTCCAGGTCGCGCCAATGAGAAACAGGATCCCAATACACACAGACGGGCCCACACAAACTCCCAGGTAATATTCTCTCAGCTTGACTTGATGACATCATTTCCAGATTGATTGAGTGGCTTCACAAAAAAAATTGAGGTACCCGAACTATGCAACGATTTCTCTTTGCCTGTGAAGTATGTTTTGGGTCTTCTAGAAATCATGATCCGACTAAGATGTTGTTGCTCGCGATAGGAAGGAGCCCTTATTGTTTGAACTTCTGCCTTCTCCGACTTTCAAGGACACTCGATATGAAGTCCACATCTGGCACTCACCATTTTAAAGACAATTTTGATCGGCTTATTTGTTTATCTGTTCAGATCTTGCATCAACCTGCTCTGATACCATGTTAAATTTATGTGAACAGATTAAATGCACAAGAAAATAATTCAAAGTCAGACAAAATAACACAGCAGATACCCTGGGAAAACCCTCCTCTTGAGGGAGAAAAACCCAGCAACAAAGATCTCTCTTTTATTTAGAATATCAGTGATAACATTTCACTTTACAATGAGGTCTAACACTAGACCAATATACAGCACCTGGCAATATGGAATAACTGGTAACAGCTTGCCAATTCACACCTGGCAATATTCGGAATTGACAGAACACAGATCTGGCAATATTCGGAATTACTGGTGATTCACAACCTGCAATAAAGAGTTCGCTCTGGCATGACATCCACACTGTATTAAGTCCGCACTGAATACTGTATTAGCGCTGCATATGTTCGCCCTGTATCTTGTATTCGCACTTTGCTTAATATATTCGCTCTTGATGATATATTTGCACTTGATGATGTATTCGCACTTGATGATACAGAACTGATGTGAATAACCGAACTCGACTGGATAAATTACAATGGACAAATCAATGTCAATATATACTAATGAATGGGAGAGACACATCCCTCATGTCGGCCTCTTAAGAAATCACGTATCTTCTTAAATGAAAGTCGGCCTTAACAAATAACATATGTCAGCCTGAATGAATATTCACACCTCTTCACACGATGTCGGCCACCTTTAAGAAATCGTATCCCAAGGAGAATGAAGTCGGCTCCAACTAATAAACACATATTAAATGTCTTCTAATAAAAGATCAATTCGAATTCTTTTATGTCGGCCATAATATGAAATGAGTATAATACAAAACAATGAACATAAATTAAATAGCCAACGGCTATCATTCAATTTATATTTCCACGAAAGAGCTGAGCTGGAAGGAACTACCGAAGCTGCTATATCATTAACACCATCGACATGATACTTGACCTTATAAACCCATTTGCAATTGATAGGTTTCTTCCCAGGAGGAAGATCAAAAAGAACCCAAGTGTGATTCTTCAGAAGACTATGATATTTTGTCGCCATAGCCTTTTCCCACTCTGGAATTCCTTTAGCCTCTGAATACGTCTGAGGCTCATAGATGTTGTGGATGTTGGCCATAAGAGCAAAATTGACTGTGTTGTTGCTTGCTCTTTCTACAAGTTGATCTACCCTCAATGAGTTCATCATTATGAAGATCCCCAATAGTCTTGAGCCACCACTTAGGCCGACAAGTAGAAGTGCCAACATCTGAAATAGGAGAAACAGCATCTCCTGAGATTTCTAGAACAAAGTCATCTGGATGTGAGTCCTGAGGAAAATCAGGTGATGCTAGATCATGACTTGTAGACTCCTCATCTTCAGAGTCAGAATGCTCTGAAGCCCTCCCATCATGGGAACCAAGAGGAAGACAAACACCCTCATCAGAAGCCTTCATAGGCTGATCCGCAATACTAGTAGTAGGAACAAATGGACTAGTAGTCTCATCAATCACAACATCACGACTGAATATGAGACGATCTGTCTCTACATCAATCAACCTATATGCCTTGTGATTGTCATTGTAACCAATAAACATAAGTGTCTGGCTCTTGGAGTCCAACTTGGCACGCTTGGCGTCTGGAATCCATACATGAGCTATAGAACCAAAGACTTTCAAATGGCCCACCTTAGGCTTACGTCCTGACCAGGCTTCTTCGGGAGTCATCTTCTTAACAGCCTGTATAGGTGACCGATTCAAGAGGTAGACTGCAATGTAGAATGCTTCAACCCAGTATTTCTTAGGTACATTTTTGTACTCCAACATAGAACGAGCCCTTTCAGTAATGGTGCGATTCCTACATTCAACGACACCATTTTGCTGAGGGGTGTATGGTGTGGTAAGTTGGCGCTTAATGCCTTGTGCAGCACAAAAAGTAGAGAAGTTAGTTGAACAAAACTCCCCCCCATTATCTGACCTTAGAGTGACAATCTAAGAACCTAATTCTTTCTCAACTAAGGCCTTATACTGCTGAAATGTACTGAACACATTTGATTTATGTTTCAAAAAATACACCCACATTTTTCGACTAAAATCATCAAGAAATAATAAAAAGTACCTAGACCCAGTAACAGATGGAGTGTTCATTGGTCCACATACATCAGCGTGAACCAATTGAAGTACCTTGGAGGCTCGCCAAGAATCACCATCCGAGAATGGTGTCCGATGCTGCTTCCCAGCTTGATAAGCTCCACAAACTCCATGATTTTGAATGTGGATCTCAGATAGACTAGCAACCAAACCCTCCCAAGACAATTGAGAGAGATAGTGCACATTCAAGTGCCCATAATGTTGATGCCAAATTTTGTTGATGGTTGTACTCTTGGCTACCAGAGCGTGCTCCTGAGAATCACCAGAATCAGCAAGTCGATACAAACCATGATCCTCAAGTCCCATAGCGATTGTAGTACGAGTCTCCCTATCAACAATGCTACAGGTGGACGAACTGAAAACAACATCCAACTGGGGAGAATACCTCATGATCTGGCTGAAGGAGAGGAGATTATGTTCCATGCCTGGTACATAGTAGACATCGAGGAAGAGTAAATTTCTTCCTCCTGAGTGAATCTGGACAGTGCCCTTACCAAAAACTGTGTACTCTTCGCCTCCTCCAAAAATGACAAAATTAGAGAATGGTTCGAATTTTGTGAACCAATCTCAACGATGAGTAAAATGCTGCAAAGCCCCAAAATCAATATACCAGGCAGAAGATTGTACTGGATCTATTGTTCGCTTGGCCATAAAAGCATAGAATGCAGATTTTTTCTGCTCAGTGTGCTCCACGACATTTGCCTTTTATTGAGACCCTCCCTGCTTCTTTTGTTCAGAAGCCAGCTGAATGCAATAGTCAGCCTTCATGTTGTTAAATTTTAATGATCAGATTGTATGCACAAAAATAAATTCAAATCAGACACAATAACACAGCAGATACCCTGGGAAAACCCTCCACTTGAGGGAGAAAAACCCAGCAACAAAGATCTCTCTATTATATAAAATAATGGCAACAAGTCTCTTTACAATGAGGCCAATCTCAAGGCCAATAATCAGCACCTTCACAAGATGCAATGATAAACAAATAATTTGCACTTCCTTGCAACTCAAATCTGCTCTTGATGACTTCACAATCTGTGTTCAGAAAAGAATTGGTCGATTGCTTGTATTATCAAAGGAGATGATTACATTTTATAGAGAAGGTAGAAATACTGTAGACATTAAAAAAAATGTCTATCTACCTCACCCACTAGCAAACCCACTATCTACTATAGTGACCCACTACTAAACCCACTAACTACTAAACTAAAGATGAGTTGCCCACTAAGCAGCCCACTAGCTATCCACTAGCTAATAAACTAAAGATGAGTTTCCCACTAAGCAGCCCACTAGCTATCCACTAGCTAATAAACTAAAGATGAGTTGCCAACTAAGCAGCCCACTAGCTATCCACTAGCTGCCCATTCACATTAAATATGAGCTGCCCACTAAGCAGCCCCACTAGCTATCCATATAAATAAATAGCTAATAGGCTATATTGATTTATGTCTTCACTCACGGCTGAAAGGATGAACCCGAAGCTGCTATATCATTAACACTCCCTCTCAGCTAGGTAGAGAACTTCCAACTGCTCAAGACAAATCACCTCAACATGATGCCCATCACATTGGCTACAACTAGATGTGAAAAGAAGAATATCACCTCAGCGTGATATTAGATATCGCCTCAACACGATATCAACCATAATGGCTTCAACCATACTATGGTGTGTACAAGTGTTCATCACTTGCGTGATGTTGTCACCTCAACATGACATTCACAAGTACAAGATGTGTCATGGAGTCTCACACATGACATCCACCATGACTCAGGCTCAGAGGATGGAAACAAGGGCTTACACCTCAAATTCCTCCGTCTCAGAGGAAAATGCATTAACAAGGGCTTGCACCTCAAATTCCTCCGTCTCAGAGGAAAATGCATTAACAAGGGCTTGCACCTCAAATTCCTCCGTCTCAAAGGAAAATGCATTAACAGGGGCTTTCACCTCAAATTCCTCCGTCTCAGAGGAAAATGCATTAACAAGGGCTTGCACCTCAAATTCCTCCGTCTCAGAGGAAAATACATTAACAAGGGCTTGCACCTCAAATTCCTCCGTCTCAGAGGAAAATACATTAACAAGGGCTTTCACCTCAAATTCCTCTGTCTCAGAGGAAAATGCATTAACAACAGATCTCCATGATGATGAAACTCCCTCTAAAGCTCCAAGTACTTGCATCAACCTTCTGACCTCCTCGTCCAAGGTTGCTTCTGATGAATTATCAAACTCCCTCTGAATGTAAATTCCTCCTCTTCGAAGAAACTGATCTCAAAGATAACCTGAATAGGTTCCTCCTCTTCGAGAGATGTCTTCAACTACCAACTCAGTCCCATGGCTGCAAGCTATGACTCCATGCTTGATCATTTCTCCAGTTGGCATAAGTTCCTTACAGGATGCCTCAAGCTCTTCTTCTCTAGGCAATCTCTCATCACCCTCCTACTCCTTGATCCGTCCTAGAAGCATTTAGAGAGAGATTACTAATAGTTTAAACTATCCAGAAGAAATATCAAAGCTAGAAACATACAAGATTCACTAGCATGAATTAGTAACTACATAAAAATTCATGAAAGGTACAAGTATAAGATACTTATCTCTTTATGTTGGTACACCAATGAGCTAGACCTATAGTTGTGTCTCATCTTCACTACCTTCATTCGATCTCGCCCTCATGAAGTGGGAATATGAAACAACAGTTTATCAAGGATCGAAGACTCCATTTAAATAACAGCCAATTAATGCTAGCCTTCAAGAGGCACTCCTCGAGACTTCTTCAGAAAAGACATACAACCATGAATTCCAAAGGGACTTCCATACTGCCCATGCCTAAAGAGGTGTCAATAAATATATAACATTCTCATATCAGTTTTAACGAAACATGACTACCATGCATCAAGACCCCTTTGAACAGCAACAGGGCATTCACCCGCACTGCAGAAGATAAGTCAACACAAAATAGCATTGACTCCATCACTTTCTTTCCATGGCACTTGCACACACAGACTCAAACAGCTTTTTCCATGCCTACTAATCATGTCTAAGATTTACAAACTCAAAAAGCCTTCAAAACTCCACTGAGCCACAAGACACTGTGTTCCTGTTAGACCAAATCTGATTGGATCTTTTCGTAAACCTGGCTCTAATACCATGTTAAATTTTAATGATCAGATTGTATGCACAGAAATAAATTCAAATCAGACACAATAACACAGCAAATACCCTAGGAAAACCCTCCACTTGAGGGAGAAAAACCCAGCAACAAAGATCTCTCTATTATATAAAATAATGGCAACAAGTCTCTTTACAATGAGGCCAATCTCAAGGCCAATAATCAGCACCTTCACAAGATGCAATGATAAACAAATAATCTGCACTTCCTTGCAACTCAAATCTACTCTTGATGACTTCACAATCTATGTTCAGAAAAGAATTGGTTGATTGCTTGTATTATCAAAGGAGATGATTACATTTTATAGAGAAGGTAGAAATATTGTAGACATTAAAAAAAAATGTCTATCTACCTCACCCCACTAGCAAACCCACTATCTACTGTAGTGACCCACTACTAAACCCACTAACTACTAAACTAAAGATGAGTTGCCCACTAAGCAGCCCACTAGCTATCCACTAGCTAATAAACTAAAGATGAGTTGCCCACTAAGCAGCCCACTAGCTATCCACTAGCTAATAAACTAAAGATGAGCTGCCCACTAAGCAGCCTACTAGCTATCCACTAGCTAATAAACTAAAGATGAGTTGCCCACTAAGCAACCCACTAGGTATCCACTAGCTGCCCATTCACATTAAATATGAGCTGCCCACTAAGCAGCCCACTAGCTATCCATCTAAATAAATAGCCAATAGGCTATATTGATTTATGTCTTCACTCGCGGCTGGAAGGATGAACCCGAAGCTGCTATATCATTAACACATGTGACCGTATTTATGGCAATAATTGCACTGAATGTTCTTTTTCTTCTTGTTGTCCTGAGAAGAACCAGAGCTTTTCGGCTGAGAAGTTTGCACCTTCCCTTTGTTCTTAGCAGAAGATTTGGCAAAGAACGCTTGCTCAATGGAGGTGGAACTGGTACTGCTTCCAAACTGTTGTCTCCATCGATCCTACTACAAGAGCTTGTTGCAAAGATCTTCAAATTTGAGATCAACATTGGTGGAGGTGATATTCAGCGTCTCGATGAAATGCTCATACGAACGTGGGAGACTCTTTAGAGTAATGACCACCATATCTTCTTCCTCCATTTTTCTACCAATAGCTTTCAGCTAGTCACAAATATGCTTTATCTTTTTCAGATGCTCCTGGAGAGTGGTTTTCTCATCCATCATTATCGAAAAGAGCATGTTCTTAAGAAAGAACACACGACTCTTATATGACGTTTCATGGAGATCCTTCAAGTTCGTCCAGACCTCAACAACTATTTTGCCTGATGGCACTTGTGGCAGCTGGTCGTCAGTGACTGAAAGCTTGATAAGCATGACAGCTTCCCGGTTGCGTTCATCCCATTTGTCCTAGTCTTTCCAACAACGGTAGGTCGAGGTGATGTACCCAGAACAACTGCATCAAGACACCGATACTCGAAGATGGTCAACATACGTTGCTTCCAGGTGTTATAATTCTTCCCATTGAACTTTTGGTTGCTTTCGAGCATTATATTTGTCAAAGATGCCATCACGTACACTGAGGTCAAACTGGTGAAGGCAAAATAAAAACAAAAATTCAAAGCAAAAACCCTAGCACGGATTTCGAGGTACTTTGAAGACAAAACCCAAAAGATCTAAAGAGTACCCAGAAAATGTTGCTGAAAACCCAAAAAAAATCGTCAGCACCCACTTGCACAAATTTTGAGGCATGAACTTCGAGATACCCAGAAAAATCTAACGACAACCCAATCGAGATCTTGAAAAACCCACTAAGAATCTGAAATTAAAAAAAAAAATCGACGTCAAACACAGGAGAAATCTGCAAAACCCTAATCGACCAAACTTTTCTTCAGAAAATGCAAAAAAAATTACTAGAAACCGCAGATAAAACCCTAGCAACAGCAGAAAAATTTCTGAAAAACGCGTTGCAAACACCAAGAAGGAATGGCCCCCAAGGAGATGAAAAAAATGCAGACAAGAAACCTTTAAATCCCGCCCAGAATTAGAAAGAAATTGCACCTAAAAAAAAGACAGAAATGCGGCTTTAATCTCTAGAAATCGTGCACAATGACCTTTAGAAAGAGACGCGTTCGGATTTTGCACAAAAATCCTACAAATCGCGGCCACAAATCTTCATAGAGATGAAAAAAAACACAGGTCTAGTCACGTGGGCAACAGAAAAGGTCGCGCAGGCCTGAAAAACGTGTCACGCAAGGGTTACAGATGGCGACGAAAATGCTCCTGGAAGTTACGCAATTTGTAGAAAATAAAAGACGTCAAGGTTGCAGACATAAAACCGCATTTTTTAAACATGCGGCCAAGAGTTTTACAGAGTCGCGGCCACAGAAAACGTTACTTGAAAGAGTGAACAAGAGAGAAGCCTAGAAACCCTAACCTGGCAAAAATTTGAATTATGACTTCAATCAAGCCCACAAATTTTTAGAGTTTTTTTCTTTCCTACTGCTCTGATACCATGTGAATGGTAAAAACATTCATTCATTTTCTTAACAAAAAAAAAGCTTACAATATATAGAAGTTACAAGCAACTGAAGTCATTAAAGACATGACCAACTTCTACCTACCTATTACTGTAGACAGACATAAAGAAAACAAACTAACTTAATACATTATAACATTGACCATTAACAATAAAGAGGTATAATATTCTAACACTGGCAGAGCCCGACTTGGATACACAAGGGTTTGAGATAGCAATCCATTGTTGGACCAAAAGATTGTAATTCTGGGAATCAATAAAATCTATCTCTTTGTCCCCAAGAATTGTGTTGTGATATTGTGCATGTGGATGGTTCCACATTGTTGTGTGTTATTGTCGATTGTATAGTTGGAGTTCGAAATAGGCATAGTCCAAGTTGGAGGATGAACTCACGCCTCGAGGGCGAATTGATAATCTGAAAAATTTTGGTGCCACACAAGGTGAAAACACTAGCCTCATGACAACTACTTCAAGGGATGCACTTAAGCATACCACTAATGCAAACATCTTTCTCCAAAATAAACCTTTACACGAAAAGGAAATGCAATTGACAATTAATGGTTCACTTCAATCTTCATAAACATTTTCTTAACTTTAAGTTTGAATCATGAATATATGTAGAAATGAGCTTTGTACATCAAATTAGCAAACATCAAATGCCCCAAGCATCTATTTAAGGATAATGACAAAGCTACCACAGACCAAGTATGATTCTTGATACTTGTAACTTAAGTATGGACCCTTAGAAAGTAATCTATTAGTATCTTAAGTATTGACCTTCACCAAGCAATCAATGATTATCTCAAAGTATGATACTTGTTGGAGAGGAACTGCCTAGATTGCTAACAGAGGGTTGAAGCGTCGATGAGTAATTATCTTGAGCATGCCAGGAAAATAAGTAACCTAACTCAATAAGTGGAAGTTAAGTGTAGCAATTTCAACTTTGTATGACTATGCTTATATTTAGAGATAATGCACTACCATATTATAACTTCGGGTTCAAAATATATGCAAGGTGCAATCCTACAGCATTTCAGATCAAATACCCTTTATAACTGTTAGTCTTGGGTTTAAACATGTGCCAGAAAACACATATTCAACACCCTGAATGGTTAACCAGTGTTTTCACATTTGAAATTTTAAAGAAACTCACAGCGATGGAGCGTTCCACAGCCTGGATAAAATCTTCCTTTCCCACCACCAGTTTGTTTGCTCTCCCAGCCAACAAAGCGGCTTCATTTACTAAATTTGCTAGATCTGCCCTGTATTATATTCAAAACTGTTAGAATTTCTTTTCTAATATGAACACCAAAATACATGGTATAAAAATTAATAAATATCATACATGACATACCCAGTGAATCCAGTGGTAGCAGTAGCAATTGTATTCAGGTCCACGTCTGCAGCCAAAGGAAGTTGCTTTTTGGAAATGTGAACCTTTAAAATAGATTCCCTGCCATGCCTATCAGGAGGCTCCACCTGCAATGCCAGGAAATAACTAATCAGAATTCTAAACAGCTTTGGAAGCAAAGAATATCTCACCTAATGTCTGAATGTGGCCATTTTGGTTAACATTTCACATAATGAAGAAGATATATACTGTAACAATCCGATCAAATCGACCAGGCCTGCGAAGTGCAGGGTCCAGAACATCTGCCCTGTTTGTTGCTCCAAGCACTATCACTGCTGAGTTGCTATCAAAACCATCCATCTCCTAAAATTGTCAAAGTCGAAAATATCAAAGAAAGTAATTTTTTCACAAATGCAGAACTTTTTCTGATTACAAACTAAAATGAAGAACTGGTTAACTCCTTACAGTGAGCAATTGGTTCAAGGTTTGCTCTCGTTCATCATTGCTAGCAATGCGGACACGACCATCACGACTTTTTGCCACAGCATCAATCTGTAACCATGGCCATAACATTGTGAATTTATGCATGTTTGTCCATTACAAAGACTCATAAAACAGTAGAACCCAAATAAAATAATGCTAATCATGTAAGTTTCAAAATAAACCTCATCAATGAAAATAATTGAAGGTGCATCCTTCTTGGCTCTTGCAAAGAGATCACGGACACGAGAAGCGCCCATGCCAACATAAAGCTCAACAAACTCACTAGCCGAACAGCTTATGAAGGGAACATCAGCTTCACAAGCTACTGCCTTCGCTAAAAGAGTCTTCCCGGTTCCAGGAAGTCCAACCTGCAAGTTCATTTTCCCTTTGGTTAATATAAGAAGACATTAAGAAATTTGTAAATTCTTATATACTTTTCAGAGAACTACGAAGAAATCTGGTGATATATCTATCAAAACTCCCTTATTTGGCTAAGAAGCATTCAAACCTACCAAAAGTACTCCTCGAGGAGGACGAGCACCAAGTCGAGCATACCTATCTGGATTTCGCAGAAATTCCTGTTTGAGGACAATTAAGATAATGTTCAGAACTAAGAAAAGTTCTGAAAGCTTGCATTTAGTATTATTTTTTGTTTCTACACACCTAAATTGTACAGATATGAATGAAAGAAAGAGCTTCTAAAAAAGGTTAGATAATAGGAAAAATGTTCTCCGTGAAAAAAAATCATCAAAATTCCTTTCAACTGTCTAAAATTCAATTAGGCAAAGAGACATCAAATCCCACAGACAAAGTTTTGGAACATACAACAATTTCTTCAAGTTCTTCCTTTGCTTCATCAACTCCTGCAACATCAGCAAATGTTACAGCATCTCCATTCTCACCAGTTTTGGAGCTGCCAGAACCTCTAGCTTTACGGCTTCTCAGCTAACCAGTTGAACAGTAAAATTGTTATTATAACTAAAACATAAAAAGTGCAAACTTTAACTCTTGCTATCATGATATTTTTAAATTTTTTAAATTCAAACCTTAGAACTGTCCAGTATATTGCATTAGAAGTACCTGAGAAATTTTCAGTGGAAGCCGGAGAATCCCAGCAAATAGAGCTATGTAGAGAAGTGCAACCTGTAGAAAAAAGTCACAGACACAAGCATCAGGAATACAGAACCTCAAGAACGTAGAATCTTAGTCGACAAATAAAAGCATCTAATGCTGTGTTAGAAACAAATAGCATCTACCAACACACCAAGAACTTATAAAACCATGCTAAACTAATATTATTTAATCATTACGTGTGATCCAAAATGTCGATTGAAAAATATACACAGTTAAAACCAAAAGCTATCATACATCTACTTCACAAACTGTGGAAAACTCATGCCAACTAAAACTGTTTGAATTCCATATCTGATAGACAAAACCACCACAAAGCATTTACAAAAAAAGAAAATTGTTCTCGGCAGCAAACAATGTCCTTGAATAAGGTAATCATTAAAAGTATCCAAAAAGGGCACGAGTTTTTAAAAGGTTTAAAATACCACAGTCATGGTTTTGAGGCACGAGTTTTTAAGATTGTAAATTTACCAATTAAAATGCCCTTTATAAGATATAAATCCTGGTTTAGGTTCTGCACAATACTAATCACTAGAAATGGATATTAGATCATAAACCATGATAACATATATTTATCACTAATCATTAGTAAACATCATGATATCCATGTACAGTATTCACATCAAAGCAAATTAAGGCAATAGCCATTCCAATGTGGATTCCCATAATAATCCTATTAGGAATTCGTTGAAATGTTTGCAAACCGCAGTCTCAAGCTTGGTCGCCCTTGTACTGCGAGAGCATGGAAGGTGGCCGCCCTTCCATCCCTCAATCCACCTTGTAGGTGCTCGATCCTCCTTAATCAAGCCCAAGAGCACTCATTCGCCTCCCAGACCACGAGTGCTCCATCTCGGGGTGGCATGCAAGATAAGAGCGTGAAGACTACCTCCCTTCCACCAAGCCTGGGAGCACACATTTGCCTCTCGGCCCACGAATGCTCCATCTTAGGGGTGGCATACTTGATTTCGGGTCTGTCGGGCCTTCACCTCTAGTGAATATTAGATTAATATTTAGTGGTCAATATTGTAAATTAGCTAGTTTCTATTCTGTTTGTTCGTTTTAGTTATCTTCTGTTCTTTTTAGAAACTTCTTGATTCCTTTCTGATTTTTTGTATTGTAAAATCTATAAAGAGTGCTATTGCCTCTTTCTAATTAATTAATTCAGATTTTACCAATAACATGGTATTGAAGCAGGTAGAGTGGGAAAACAAAATTTTTACTCTGTTTGAACCAGATTTTTGAAGTTTTTTTTCATGTGATTTTGATTAAAAAATCGAGTGTCTGGTACAGAAAAAAATCACGACACTTTTTTTGTGAAATTCGTGTGGGATTTTTGCATGATTCTAAGCATGAAATCACGATTTTTATTGTGGTCATTTGTGTTTCCTTCTCCCGCACGCATGACCATGTCCTATTCGTGGCCTTTTCTGATCAATTTTTAAAAAAACTCACGACCTTTAAAGACACGTTTTTGTGAAGAAAATCGTGCAGGAATTTCTTAAGGGTTTTAGAGGTTTTTCAGACGCATCTTTGCAAAGTTTCTTGGCGCAATCTGATCACAATTTCTGGGCATTTTCGTCTCTTTTTCTGGGCGTTTGTTACTCAGTTTTGTGACACGGTTTCTCAGTATTTTCGTCATTTTTCCTAATACCTGCCCACGTCCTCCTTGTGAAAGTTTCTCTGAAGTTCATGGGACTCCTTTTATGTTGGGTTTCTAACTTTGCACTGACATAGGGCTTCTACATTCTGCTTCTGAAAAATTTCGACTAAGGTTTCTCAAGTTTGTGAAGTTTGTGAAATTTGTGCTCTCGTGGGTTTTCTAAAGTCTTCTGGGTGTTGTCTGATTGGTGGGCATCGGCTTTGATTCTGCCCTCAAATTCTACAAGTTAAAAGAAACCTCGGGTTTTGAGCCTTCTTTTTCTAACAGATTTCTACTCATGAAGTTTTGTGCCTCTTATTTGTCAGATTTTGTTTAAAGATTACTCTGTACAAGCCTGTGACAAATGGCTTCTTTATCTCACATCATGCTGGAGGGCAGTCAGAAATTCCACGGCCACAACAACACCTGGAAGCAGCGTATGATGACAATCTTTGAATATCAGTACCTTGACCAAATTATTCTGGGTAACAAGACACGATCTACAATGGAAGTTAAAGATCAAGAAAAGTTTGATGAGCAAAATCAAGAAGCCGTGATGCTTAATAAACTTTCTGTCACTGATGACCAGCTACCTCAGGTACCGTTCAGCAAGTCAGCTAAAGAAATTTAAAATCTTCTGAAAGATCTTCATGAAACATCCAACAAGAGTCGTGCGTTCTTTCTAAAAAACATGTTTTCCATCATGATGGATGAGAAAACAACTCTGCGGTTCGTGGGACTCCTGATACCATTTGTCATTTTTCTTGATACCTGCCCATGTCCTTCTTGTGAAAGTTTCTCTAAAGTTCGTGGGACTCCTTTTATGCTAGGTTTCTAACTTTGCACCGACCTAGGGTTTCTGCATTCTGCTTCTGAAAAATTTCGACTAGGGTTTATGGAGTTTGTGAAGTTTGTGCTCTCGTGGGTTTTCTGAAGTCTTGTCTGATTGGTGAGCATCGGCTTTGATTCTACCCTCATATTCTGCAAGTTAAAAGAAACCTCGGGTTTTGAGCCTTCTTTTTCTAACAAATTTCTGCTCGTGGAGTTTTGTGCCTCTTATTTGTCAGATTTTGTTTAAAGATTACTCTATACAAGCCTATGACAAATGGCTTCTTTATCTCACATCATGTTGGAGTGCAGTCAAAAATTCCACGGCCACAACAACACCTGGAAGCAGCATATGATGACAATATTTGAATATCAGTGCCTTGACCAAATTATTCTGGGTAACAAGACACGACCTACAACGGAAAATAAAGATCAAGAAAAGTTTGATGAGCAAAATCAAGAAGCAGTGATGCTTATTAAACTTTATGTCATTGATGACCAGCTACCTCAGGTACCATTCGGCAAGTCAGCTAAAGAAATTTAAGATCTTCTGAAAGATCTTCATGAAACATCCAACAAGAGTCGTGCGTTCTTTCTAAAAAACATGTTTTCCATCATGATGGATGAGAAGACAACTCTGCAGGCGCACTTGACAAAAATCAAGGACATCCATGATCAGCTAGAGGCTATTGGTCGGAAAATGGAGGAAGATATGGTTGTCATCACTCTGAAGAGTCTGCCAAAATATTATGATATGAGCACTTTATTGAGACACTCAACATTACCTCAGCTAATGTTGATTTGAAGTTTTCAGATCTTTGCACCATACTTCAGCAAAAGGATCATTGGAAACAACAGTTCAGTAGCGGTGCTAGTTCATCCTCCACAAAGCAAGCATTTTCTGCCAAGACATTTCAGAAGAATAAGGGAAAGAATCAACCCTCTCAGCAGAACAGTCAAGCACAATCTCACAATTCTTCCAAGAAGAAGAATGTTCAGTGTAACTATTGCCACAAATTTGGCCACATGAAGAAAGATTGCAGGAAACACTTGGCCGCTGAATAGAACAAGCAAGAAGAGTTGAAACCTAAAGCCCATGTTGTAGAGAACACTAAGCAAAAGGAGTCTGCATTCTATGCTTTTATCACCAAGAGTCCAGCAGATCCTGTTAAATCCTCTACCTGGTATATTGATTCGGGTGCATCTCGACACTTCACTCATCGTTGGGATTGGTTCATTGAGTACACGCCATTCAGAGATTTTGTTATCTTTGGAGGAGACTAGGAGTATACTATTGTTGGAAAGGGCAACATGCAGATTCATTCTGGGGGGAGAAATTTAATATTTCTTGATGTACACTTTATACTTGGCATGAAGCTGAATTTACTTTCAATTAGTCAAATTATGACTCGCTCTCCTCAGCTAGATATTGCTTTCAGCATGCATACATGCAGTATTGTTGATAGAGAAACTCGCACTACAGTTGTTCAGGGACTTGAGGATCATGGTCTATATAGACTTGTTGATTCTAGTGATTCTCAAGAGCACGCTACGGCAGCCAAAAGTACTTCCATCAGCAGCCTTTGGCATCAGCATTATGGGCACCTGAATATGCAATATCCCTCTCAGCTATCTCACGTGATTTGGTTGATGGTCTACCTACGATTCAGACTCAGAATCATGGAGTATGCGAGGCTTGTCAGGTTGGACGGCAACATCAGACTCCGTTTTCAGATGGTGACTCATGGCGAGCTTCCAAAGTATTGCAATTGGTTCACGTTGATTTATGTGGCCCAATGAACACTCCTTCAGTTGCTGGTTGCAGGTATTTTTTGTTATTTGTTGATGATTTTAGTAGAAGAATGTGGGTGTACTTTCTTAAAAACAAATCAAAAGTGTTTGATTTATTTCAGCAGTTTAAGGCATTAGTTGAAAAAGAGTCAGGCTCTCCAATAGTCACTCTTAGGTCTAATAATGGGGGGGAGTTTTGTTCTAATGATTTCTCCAGTTTTTGTGTTGTACATGGCATTAAGCGCCAACTTACCACACCCTACACCCCTCAACAAAATGGTGTCGTTGAGCGTCGCAATTGCACCATTACTGAAATGGCTCATTCTATGCTAGAGCATAGAAATGTTCCTAGGAAATACTGGGCTGAAGCAGTTTACACTGCAGTCTATCTTCTGAACGGTCTCCTACTCATGCCATTAAGAAGATGACTCCTGAAGAAGCTTGGTTTGGACACAAGCCTAAGGTCGGCCACTTGAAAGTTTTTGGCTCTACTACTCATTTGTGGATTCCAAATGCCAAGCGCACTAAGTTGGATTCCAAAAGCTTGAAACTCATGTTCACTCACTAGTTACAATGAGAATCATAAGGCATACAGGTTGATTGATGTAGATACAGATCATCTCATCTTCAGTAGTGATGTTGTGGGAAGTAAGTTTTGCGACGGGTTGGTTGGGCAATTTTTTCACGATTTTTATGCAATTTTTTCCCTTAAAAATCGTTGAACATCATTGAAAATCACAGCTGATTAAATCGGGATTTTTTGGGGGAAAAAATCGTTTCCGCCGAAGATTTTTGCGATTTTTTGAGGCTTTATGCTTCTATGTTCTAAATAATACTTCCACATTCACCAAAGTTTTCCTGCCTGGAATAATCCTCTGCAGTGCCCTTAGCCTGGACCTAAATTTAACAGACCACCACACATCAGACCTCTTTAGGGTCTTTGTGAAAGCTCCGAGCTAAGGCTGCTTCTTGCCAATGTGCCAATGGCACTCAGTTTACAAATATTAGATGAGAGCAGATAAACAATCTTGGATGTCCATTGTTTATGTGTTTTGACATTAAACAAAGCATGATCTGACACCTTCACCACAAGTGGGCTAATGAGATGCAGATAGTCAAGAGTATAATCAGCATCCTGTGTCATGGGCAACCAATTTACAATCTCAAACGAATTTCAAAGGTTTTTTCATTTTTTTTAATATTCAACAGATATAGAATTTCTATGATAAAATCCAGCACACTGTGTGACGTAGGAGGCAGGTACTCATTTTTTGTTGGCGACTATTTCATGGAAAATCAACAAAATAACCAATTGGTGAAATATTATTATATTAACAATTAAAACTCTAGATAAAAAGTGAACTTGCCATGACCCAACTAGTGAAGATGCTTAACTCACAAAAAGCCAACTAGGGTTCCACTCTTGCTTAATGTTAAGGCAAATGGACACATGATCAGGGTTTTGTGTCACAGACAGCCTGCTCATTTCAATTGTTTTCTATACTGTAAGTAATGCAGCATTTAAATGAATTTCCAAAAAAAATTAATAATATAAAAAATTTAGATAAAGTCATGTGAATAATTTTCTAACCGAGGTTTCAGGTGACACTTTCCTCATTAGAATAATCGTTAACACAATTTTATCCCAAAAAAGTATTTTATCAACTATTATGGACTGTGTGGAACTTAAAAACCCAATCGCTAAAATTTTCTTTGTGGAGGCAAATAGTCATTTTCAATGGAGAACTAATTTTGAGAAATTCCATAAAATAACCAATTGATGAATATTAACTGCTTTTTTTTTTTTTATAAAGAAGACTTTTGGATAAATCTGTTAATAATTTTAGAAGCTACGTTCCAGGTGACTCTGTCCTCATCAGGAAAATCGTTCCCACTCTTTTGAGAACTGTGTAAGCTTAAAAACCCTATTATTTATTTCACAAACTTTTCTGTAATAAAAAAATAGCAATTACATATTTTATAATATGTTACAGTCTTCTGTGAATAAATGGCAACTGAAACATACCATTGCAGAATTAAGAAAACCACCAGACCGCTTATCAGCAGCTCCAAATTCAACTTGATTTTCCAGCATCTTCTCATACGGCGTTTTAATGTCAGTTGGCCTTGTAGTCGTATACAAAACACGCTTTGCCGTCCGATCCACAACCACCACATTTTCTGGCGGGCTATCGACTTCCGGCTTCAAACGGAACGTAAAATGCACGCCGTCAACTTCAACTTTCTGCACTTGGTTACTGCTAATCCTGCTCAAAAACTCGCTGAAAGGAACGCTGACATGGCTAGTCAAAACCCTAGAGTCCGATCCCGGCACTGGAAAACCAGGACGCAAAACCCTCATTAAGAACAAAACCACGCCCAATTGCAAACACATCGTTCCGATTTCCCGCACCTGACTTACTAGGGTTTCCTTCCAATCCCACTTGCGATTTCTCCACCATCCTCCTCTGCTTTTCTTTTCCGGAGAGGACGAGCTACCAGTACCGCTGGTTTCATTAATACCGCTGTTGGCGTCACCGGAAGTAGTTTTCGGGCTTCGCGGCAAGTTTTTATCCTCATTGCCTTCGCCATTAGGCGTTTTCGAATCCCTGTCTTGCTCATAGGAGCCACTTGCACTCCGGCACCAGAAGCCACCGCCGCGCAACCTCGATTCTCCGATTTCCCGCTGCAGCTGAACTTCGCTTCTGCTAATTCTGATGTTCCTAGCCTGAAAACCGCCCGGAGCTGCCCTGTGTATGGATATTCCAGCCCAGCAGCAAAAGAACTTGGTTTTCGGGGCGATCGATCGCGGCGTCAGAATAGCCGAATGGCTGTACCAGGAAACTGTGGCGTTCCCGGGCAGTATCCCGGCCATTCTCTATTAAAAAAATCTAAAGCTGAACCCTTCAGAATCCAGAAACCCTCGCATTCGATTATTTAATTTTTTATTACACAATCACTCGCAGAATTTGAAGCCTCTGTTAACAAAATTTGAAGCTGAAACTTCAAAATCGAAAACCTTTGCATTCGCTACCCTAAAAATTTGTAAAAGAGCTTTAAACCAGGAAAAAAAATCGGAAAGAATCCAGAGGTGTCTCACAAATTACAGCGACCAAGTTCAGCTGAGTTTATCCAAAGTTTAAGCCGGAAATCGAAGTTTTATATAATATTTTACAGTTTGGTGATCGAAATTGAAGAATTTCTACTGTTTTTTTTTGGCATTAAAGCCTATCGAAATCGAAGGTCCATGTACCTGAAGCTCTCTGATATTATCCCGAAAGATTGTATGTTCAATTTGTCACGTTGAATTTTGACATCTGATTACTGGTCTCTGGTATCCTTTTTTTTAAAGATAAGCACAGAAAAAGATAATATTGTTTGTCACATATGCTCATGCTTTGAGATAGGTAGAGAATTTGATTATGTGGATTTTAAACCGTTATTAAAATATTCAAAGGAAAAGAAAAACTGAGCTGACGTGGCATCGGAAGTTAGGCGTGGAGAAAAGTAACTAGGAGCCCATAGATTCAAGAAATCTTACAGAATTAAATAAAAATATATATTTAAAAGTTTTAGGAGACTTAAGGCCTAAATCAGGTACCTGCAAAAAGAGAGGCTTAGAAATAAACAAATAGAATATGCGAAAGGTATAGTTATTTGTGAAGTACAGGAAAGGAAAAGAAACTTTTCTTAAGACTAAATTTATGCATTCATATACTGTTTAAATATTATTTTTTAAAAATATTATGGTGTTTAAATGTTATTTTTTAAAAATATTATGGTGTCAATGAGCTAGTAGTTTAATTAATTGAATATATTTTGATGATGATAGGAAGAGGAGGAATGGAATGCCGAGTTAGTCACTTCTTTTTATATTTTTTTTTTATACAACAATGGTGTCTTTGTGACCTAGTCGAGCGGTCCAGCAACCCATATCTTGGGTACCTAGGGTGAGCCAAGGTGAGACTAGTCCCCTACGGGTGAGACCCAGTCGAGCGGTCCAACAACCCATATCTTGGGTACCTAGGGTGAGCCAAGGCAAGACTAGTCCCCTACGGGTGAGATCCCTTGCCCGCAAAAAGTCCCAGCGCTCAAACCCGGAAGCAGAATGTAACCCAAGACCAATGGAGAACAAACCCACTGCACAGGCTCACCCCTTTCTATAATTATAAATTGGGTTAAATTATCTATCTATCTATGGGTAGGGTTATCACTATCTAGACATTCAAATTTGAATGAAATATTTAATTAGATTAGTTTGAAAACTAGTTGTAAGGGAATCTATTGCAAATCTTAGTGAAGAAAGTTATAATCATCCTAGGAAACAAGTGTAAAGATGAAAGTGTCAACCCCACATCAACATAAAATAGACCCTCTTAAATATGATATATATGAGGTGAAATTGAGGTTAAAATAATAAAAATAATAGCACAATCAAACTAGGCTTATAGTATTCCATTAAAACTGCACGATGGAATAAACTTATGGAACACGTCAATGTATCTAGATATTGTATGGACTAAGTTCATTTAATTTTTATGTTATATGTTCCCATGAAATCTTTGAAATAGTCCACTTTTTCATAGTTAAAGGTTACAATATCTTTATTAGTTTAAATTTATATTAATGAAATGTGTAGAATAAGTATAAATTAATATGAATTTTATTAAAAGAGTTAAGAATTCATAAATTAAATTATTTTATTAAAAATAATGAGTTAAGATAATTAATTTTTTTAATAATAAAGAAGAAGAATTGTTGAGGTAGTGTAGAAGTGAATCATCAATATTAATAAAAAAGAGATATTAAATTATATAATATATATAGTAAGAGTTGGTATAGAATGTTTTATGCCATGCAAGATTTGAAAGATGTAGCGACTCAAGATTTAAGAGCTCTAATGAAAGCACAAAAGAGATAAATATAAGAGAATAATTCTATTTTATCAAAGAATGCAACTATACAATTATGATCAATGACAATGAATTAGAATACAAAATGAACCTCTTTGTTATATAGACCAAGATAAGATATAGGATTGTATAAGATTATGGCATGTATCTTAATCTTATATTTTGAGGCATAAAGTGATAAGTACTTTATGTGTATCCTAAGTAAACTTTAGTAACTAATGTGAAAAGAACATGGGTGATGAATCAATTAGATAAAATATTATGTATACACCAACACCTCCTTAAGTGCAATTTAAGGAGAATATACAAGATGTGATGTTTTACATAATGTTTTAAATGCAAGGGTTTCACCCAAAACTTAACGTGGTTTTGGATGAAATTATTTTGTTTGAAATGGTTTAGAAAAAATATTCACTCAAAACTATTTTGCTACCCGAAAGTGTGACACGGCTCTAAGTTTTTACCTTATGCAAATGATGAATGATGACATAATGTAACGTCCTTCATTCTCAATCTATTTATGATTCTACAATGTTCCAATTCAATGATAAAATTGGAAGTACTCTATTATTGTATGTTAGATGCAGAGTGTCATTTTAGTGTATTTGTATATAATGTAAGATTATACTACCACAATTAATTGATTCAAGGTGATTATATGATTATATTTTCCTAACAATGTTGTGATATGTGTGGAAGATTATGATGTGCTATAGAAACAAGTGTTAGGGTGTGTAAAGGGGAAATGGATTAATGAAATACAACAATGAAAACAATTGATTAAAATCAAAACAAGATAAATCCCAACCTACTCATGAAATGTGTTTGTAAAGAAATGAATTCAACAAGCAATGTTAGCATAAATGAGAACATAAACGAATTCAAAGACTACAATTTTACCATCCCATGTTGGAGTGTATTCGCATTGATAATGGATGTTGGATTGTTTGATCAATACGAAGCCTCCATATTTGCAAAAGCTTCAAAGGTAGTAGTAATGGTGATCTAGAATGCAAGTATTTGCTCAATGTGCTTCAATAGTCAATTTGACATGACCTCTTCATAAATTTTCCAAATTATTCGCATTTTATGAGAAGGATGAAGGTTGTCTTATAGATTTTTTATTTTCAAATGAATGATCAAGATTCAACAAGGAAAGATCAAGATCAACGGTTGAGAACCGTTGAGAGGAAATAGATTAATCAGTTAACTCCTCCAATTGATCCAATTAAGGGATTTGATTGAATAATTAGTGGGATTAGATTAAATGATTAGTGGGATTGAAGAAATTAGATTGAGTGTTTAATGGGATTAGCATAATCGATCGGATTGGGAAACAGATTGAGAAATCAGTGGTCATGATTTATTCAATCAAGATATGTGAGAATGTATTCATTAATTTAATAGTTAATTAATGTTTGAGAGGAACATGCAAGTTGTATTTGACTTTAATAAATAAAGTTATATTTATTTATTGACCATGTTGAGTGATTTTGGGGAAATTGAATAATTAGTTGATAGGCTATTTATCGTGGGCACAGCCCACTGGAATTGTCTCACGCCTAAGAAATTCTGTCAGGAAATTGTAAATTCAAACGACTAAAAAATCTCGTGAATATTTTGGCGGCCAAAAAATTATCAATGGATATGTTGCCACTGATATCAAGATGATGGAGGCATTACTATCTCTGATCCTTCCAAGGGTTTGGCTTTACTGCTTTCAGAAGCTTCAATTGTTTTGTGCCTTTTGTTTGTTGTTGGAGTGAAAATCAAAGAATTTCTTAAAACCCACAATCTGATCTTCGTCAATAGCACAGCTACATCATCAGGCAAGTACATGGCCTACACACGAAGAGACATGGCGGAAGCCCTCTACGGAGAGTACTGGCGGTAGATGAGAAAGTTGTGCACAATGAATTATTGATGGCCAATAGAATGAAGTCATTCAAGTTGGTGAGGGAGAAAGAGGTGTCTGTCATGGTGCAGTCTTTGTGGGAGGAGAGTGAGCAAGGTGTGTGCTTTTTTAATTTGAGGAATCACATCTTCTCCCTCTCACTCAACATAGTGTGCAATTTTTACAACTAGAAGTTACTCTAACCATCAACTGAGTGGAGGGAAGTGGTTTTCACGGATAGTGGCTAAGATTTTCAAATCTACTCATTTACTGTGAATAAACTGAAGCAACAACTGCTACAAAAGGCAAAACTACGCTACTCAAACAACTTAACAATAATTTCCAGACAATACTTTGCCTCTAAGATTGCAACAATAAAAAATTTATTTATTTCAACTTTACGATTAGATAATCATATTAGAATACTCCACAATTTCACAGTGAAGTAATCATTTGTATTGATAATTTCATTTATCTACCAAATTCATTTTAATTTCAGATTTACATACTATAGAAACTTGTGTTTGTATTTGGCTCTATTTCCCTTCAACTATGATGCCTTCAATCTTCACTTTGCAAGTAACTTATGCTTCCTTTCCGACCCTACCACAAAAATCCTTATTCTATATTATCCTTTAGCAACTACTCCTCCCTCTAGCTATGGCATTGCCTTTGAAATCCTTTGCTTCACTTTTATATTTTTCAATTTCCTCTTTTCCTTGCATGACACCATTTTCACTCACCAATCTGTGTTTTGATTGCAAATATTCTCTACATATTAGGTGATGTGACCCCTCTACCTCTCTAATTGTTGATCTTAACCACTCAAATTTATGTTGCACCTCCTCTACTCTGCCTTCTCTACGTGCAGCCCCAATTTTCTTTCCTCTTCTCTCTTCAAAATCCTACGCCTATCATCTTCTCATGTGAGGTGCCATCTATTTCCCTTAGGCTATGCCTTTTCTCTTAGCCGAACCCTCTCCTCTTACTCACGGGCTCTGCTCTTGTCTTCCTCACTTGGCGCCCTCTTGTTTCTTTTTGGTTTTTAAATTTGCATTGTTATAAAATTGTCCTTTCTTAATCCTCTTGAATCTCCTTCCTTTCTTATGGTTGCACCCTTCCAACTTTTCAATGTTTTTTGTCTTATTACATAGACCCTTAGTTAGCTTTTGAAAGTGATAAGGCACAAATGAAATATGGTTTTATTTGTACAATTTAATAATCCACCGACCCTAACAAGAAAACTATCCTCTCATCCTAATTGTTCTATTCCCCTATCATTTATTCTTCAGTGGTTGCATTCAAATGCCCAAATCTTTGACCAAGTCAGTGGTAATTACAACATCTGGTAAAATTTCCTTTGGCAGCGAGGGACACTAGCCAGTTAGCAAGTTCATTTTATTCAAATCTAGCAATTGTCATTTCAAAAAAGAGATGGATGCGTTCAATCACACAATTCGTATACTAGGTCTATGATTCCACATTTGCATGCATGTCTACCAGGGCATTACATTCAAATTGAATGGATGTTGGCAAGAGTAGAGGAGATTGGCTACTTAGTGGATGTTCCTGCATCAGCAACTGAAGGGAGGAGGTCTGGATGATGTTGTAGTCCATGGGATGTAATCTTCTTTAAAAAGTGATGCTTGTACTTTTTTTAGAGGGTAAAAAATATTTGATTATTTTTACAATTTTTTTAATAATTAATCTTTACTGTGGAAGAGTTCAAAATATCCATTCTACCAAAATTATCTCAAAGATAATTACAACTTCAATTCTTTAAGATGATTCTTGAGCTTCAAATTTGGCTTAAATTCATGGACACAAAGCTTAGAATCTTTGATAAAACAAATAAAATCAAGAATGTTGGGTATTGAATGTAGTGGAAAGAAATTAGAGTAGGGTCCTTTCCTCTAGTAGGCTGGTGGGCCAGGCAAAAAAACAAAGTGGGTACCTAAGTAAATTAGATAAGTTGATAAAGATCTTATGGATAACTATGATTCTTTTGATATTGCAGATGGATTGGAAGAAACATACATCATTAAGGAGTAGGGATCCAAAACTAGAGTTGAAAGTGATGACTATAATGGTGATGAGATGGTTTTGATTAGAAGAGAGTTTGAGCATCACGAAAAAGGTGTGTCTAGGATAAACAATGGGAGTTTTGGGACCTACCCTACTTCTGTTTGGGAGTCACAGGCTAAATGGGCAGGCTTGTGGCTGCAACGACCTGATAAGCTCTATTTTGGGCCTTTGCAAGATGGGATTTTGCAGTTCGGGAGGATCATGGCCCAAATCAACAATGTTGCACAAGTGGAGGTGGTCTTGTTGGTGGACAATGTCACCACAATAGTTGTAGTTGTGCTTCAAGAGGTAGTGATAACTATAAGAGTTATCTTTCTTTTAAATATTTGTAAATATTTAGCTAATTTTTGCAATATATATGATTTCCACTTTTTTTAGGTTTGGTCATTGATTTCTTTACCCCAATTTTCTCAAGATTTTCCTGGCTAGATTATTTCAATGTGAATTTTTTAGTTTCTCAAGTTTGGTCATTAATTTTTTTTTCAAATTCTTTAAGATTTTCCTACCCAGCTTGGTCATTTAAACCTTTTGCACAATTTCCTTAATATTTTAGGTGTTATGTAAATTTTGTGGCTGTCTAAATTGGAAATGAATACGATGATAGTTTGCTCAAGGGATGTTTGAAATTATCAACATTTTGAGTTCTCCTAGTCCTCTCTTTGGTAGATTATTGCACTTGAATGTTAACTAGAAGGTTTTCAGTCCTCTTGGGGAGCCATCTAAGGGGAAAATGGCTTGAATATTTTCTCGATCCATCGTAAGAGCAGAATTGTTAGAATATTAACTAATGATGATTATAAAAAAAATTATACCACATAATAAAGACTTACAACAAATCTGTAGTCAACATTAGAGTCAACATAGAGTCACACTAGAGATGGAACATACAAGTGCAATAACATCTAGATTATTCAACCTCAAGATTTTAAAATAAGATATGTAGACTAACACACCTGCCCCATCAATGCAAGCATAAATTTTCAACCCCCTCATTAAATACTATTCAAAATCATATAAAATAATTTATAAAATACAATCAGCGTAACTATTGCACCTTCTTTCGGTGCACGTGCTAGTTGATTTAATTATTCAAATTTAGAGAAGGGAAAGTGACTTAATTAAATAATTAATGATAAATATTTAATTAATTTTGACGAATAAGGTATGTTAGTAACATAATTAAATAATTTGTGTTTATTTAATTAATCAAAAGGAATAAGGTTAAATTAGGTGATGACATAGTGAATTAATTAAACAATTCGAGATTATTTAATTAATAGAGAAAAATAGGGTTAACGATGCAAATGATGTTAAAAAGGGGATTAATGATATTAATTCAAAGCACGATATGCAATAGTGATAATGACAATGATATCGTTAATGGAAAAATGCAGTTTAGGATATGTGATATGCATTAAGCCATTTTTACATGTCTACACAGGGATGTTGTTGAAATATCCTAAAATAATCCAAGTGTGTAGGAAAAGATTAATTAATTAATATAAAAATAATTACACCGAAGGTGCTCCTTATATGAAGTGAGTGACCTGCTTTTGAAAATCAATGGTTGAAAATTGTAGAGAAGGATGCAAGACTGTTGAAATGATCTCAACCATCAAATTTTTTAAAATATTAAAAAATATAATATATAATTAAAGAAAAAACAGCTACATTATTATCTAGTTTTAGCTTTAAATTAAGAAAAGATAAGATTTTATTTTTTAAAAACTTAGATTTTTAGATAAATAATAATAATATATACTTTTCAAATAATATTATTAACAAGTGCCACGTAGTGGCTAATACTTGCCTTTATAGTATTGTAATTATTGTTTTCTAGATTTAAAAAAAATTAAATGTAAGCTTTATTAATGTGAATAGAAATAAATGTAAGTTTTGTTAATTATAGTGTTTTAGTATTGTTAATTAGTTGTTTGCATGACCTAATCCTAATCCTAACTCACACCTTAACTCTAATTCTATCCCTAACCCTAACTCCAACCCCAGGTAACAATAAATTTTAAACCATTATCCTAATCCTAGACCTATCTCTAACCTTAACTATGATCGTAACACTATCCATAACTATAAACTTAACTTTAATCACTAACTTTTAAATAAATTTAATATATTTAATAAATATTATATTACTAATTACTAGCTTACATATATTAAATACATCTATCTAAAAATAGGCTGAGAGATATCAGTCTCAAGGTGTCTATAGTTTAATTGTTTTCTAGAATAGATAGGCGCCTCAAGATTGATATCTCTCGGCGTATTTTAGATATATGTATTTAAGATATCTAAGCTAGTAGCATCTACAACGTTGTATGTATTTTATTAGTTAGCATATAATACTTTTAAGTATAATATATTTTAAAAATTATATATACTTGAGAATTAAAATCATACCTATATGTTTTGTTGATGTGGATCTCCTCATGGATTACATGCATGAATAATAGAATCAAAATATTTTTGTGCATTTTTTATTTCATGATCATTTCCCCAATTCAGGTTGTCTATATTTTGTGCTCCCTCTAACATTATAAATCCATGCAAATGTGGTGATCCTCTATGTTTCCATTAATATCTTGACCAATAATATTTTACTTTCATTCCCTTCTACATTATTTCCTTTGAAACAATGTATATCGTAGGTGCATGTAATATGCCACAATATGTGGATAGTCAATAATGTTTTGTCATCGCCACTTTTGTGCTTCTTGTGGATTAGCTGGTTGTGTTCCTAGCATTAGTGCATGCAAATTTGGCCAATACATATCTACTGCACTCAAAGCAAATAAAATAGTTGGTGTTCCAATTTGATGCAAGAGGTCAGTTAATTCATCTCGACATTTTTCCCAATAAAATCTTGTACCCCTTAGTGTAGTACCAAAACGCATCAAATGATTAGCTATATGTGAGTGAGGGACATTTTCCATATGCTCTAGAAACTCGGTGATTGTGAAATTGGTATGTCTTGAAAGCTCTTTTTAACAAACACGTCAAATGAGTTTTGTGCACAATGTCTCATAATCATATTCATCGTATAATATCTAAATTGAGGGTTTCGTCTAAAGCAATGATATCTATATTGAAATAAATGCTTAACAAATTCATGTAGATGAACACTCCTTATTCGTGGTTCTAGCCAATCACATTGTCCGTTTGGAAATAGTGTTGGAAAATCCATATCAAGTAATCCTTCAATGACATACTCATTTATTGGTATGTTCCAATTCTTGGCCAATCAATTAGCGATCCAGGATCTAGATTAGGGTTATTTACCCATGCCTGGATTAGTTCCATCTCTCTTTGAACATTTGTTGGTTTTGATACCATTGATGTAGTGTGATCAATAATGTTTCCTTCACACATCTTTATCACTAGACCCACAAATACATATTCATTTGCATCTAAATCAAACTCAATATGAATAGAGTTCAATTTGTCAAAAATGTTTTCATTTGAATTGCATGTAAGTTCACTAAGAGCATTTTCATCAATAAATACACATCTCTATAGAAATTATCATGTTCTATCTTATATTTCAATGCTTTGTACACCCTCTCTCCATTGACTGTGGGTGATCCCACAATAGTGGTTTACAATTTTTGGCCAAACTGGACACTGAAATAATTTTTTCTAACTAAATCTTCACTTTCGGGCACCTATAGTGGCTAAATCGTGAATAATTTGAAGATGATGCAAACTAGGGATTTGTCACATTTTGTTTATAGATTCTAAATATATTTTTTTCAAAAAATTTAGAATCAGATTGCACTTCTTTTTCCATCTCCTTCGAAAACTAGTTTTTTTCAGTAAACAACATTTTTAAGGAGTGTCACTCACCGTATAATGCATAACCTTTTTTCACTGAAGGATAAAATTCTAATTTTTTTTTAATTTAGATTTGTAACTATGATATCTAGTGCTTCCAATTGGTTAGATAGTGTTTTATTGAATATTTTTTTCCTAATCAAGCTTCAAAGTCAAACCAATTACAATTTAGACATAAGCGAACCGTATAACGCATAACTTTTTTTGTATGTATCAAAATTCATTTTTTTTGGTTGGACCAAGGACTTCAATATCTGGTGCACTCATATTTTTCAAAAAAAAAATGATAATATTTTATTTTTCCACATGTGCAGAATAGAGAGCTTGATTTTCGATGACAAACCTATGTTTAATAAAACTAAAAAAACAAATACATAATAAAACCAAAACATATTAAAAATATATTTGTTGGATAGCTCATTCTGAGGAATACCATCATCTAGTTGGGTCTGTGAAGTCTCCTCCATTTTCATCCTCATCCCAAGCTTTGAAGCATAAAATTCTAGACTTTTTTGGTGCCTGAGGGTGAGAAGGTGGGAAAAGGGGCGTTCGGGCGAACCAAGGGGGGTTCAAGTGAACCCCTAGGGGTTCGCTCGAACCAAAGTTCATTCAAACCCCCTTTCAAAAAAAAAAAAAAAACTTTGTGTTTTTTGGTGGAAATGGTGGGACCTCACATTTAATTGGTTCGCTCAAACCAAAGGGTTCATTTGAACCCCAAAAACCATTTTTTTTTGCATGGAGTCATTTTTTGCAACTTTTCCTTCCTCACTCGAATTGTAAACCACTTTTGTGGATTTACCCTTGTAAAATTGTAATTTTTCCACATTGGTCCTTTGAACAAATTCATGTAGATGGATACTCCTTATTCATGGTTCTAGCCAATCACATCATCCATCTGAAAATAGTGTTGGAAAAGTCATATCAAGTAATCCTTCAGTGACATACTCATTTATTGGAGATGTTCTAATTCTTGGCCAATCAATTAGTGATCCAGGATCTAGATTAGGGTTATTTACCCATGCTTGGATTAGTTTCATCTCTCTTTGAACATTTGGTGGTTTTGATGCCATTGAAGTAGTGTGTTCAATAATGTTTTCTTCATCTATCTCTATTGCTAGACCCACAAATACATATTCATTTGCATTTGAATCAAACTCCGTATGAATAGAGTTCAATTTGTCAAAAATGTTTTCATTTGAATTGCATTTAAGTTCACTAAGAGAATTTTCATCAATTTGCACATCTCTATAGAATTTATCATGTTCTATCTTATATTTCAATGCTTTGTACACCCTCTCTATTGACTGTAAAATTGTAATTTGTTCCACATTGGTCCTTCCTTCAAACAATAATAATTGGTAAATCTTTTATTTGATGTGGTAAAATTTTAGCTATTTCTCTTACTTCTTGTGGAAAACTTATGGTATGTCCTTTATATTTATATTGACCTCTAGTTGCATGTGTGACTTGAAGTATTGCATTTACACATGCTATCAACATTTCCTCAATTTGTAACTAATTAATTGTATTGGTAATGTGTTTAAGTGAAGGAAATGGAGGCGAAATGGTCGAGTGGGCAAGGTGGGAGATTTTTTTTGAATTTTGAAGTCTGCACGGGGGAGGATGAGGTAGATTCAAAGGAGGATGGCAATGCAGATGGATTCCCTGGTCTGCGTGAGTCCCTCCTTCTCTATGCGAACTTTTTTCTGGCTGCTGAGCGTGTGGCATTGGAGGATCCTTTGGCTGGTTGGTGTGCTCAAGTTAGACCAGCGTGTAACGCCCCACCATGAAACCCTAGAGGACAACACACTAAACACCTTAAAACATTTTTTTTTTGAAAGTGCATTAATTACAAAATTATAAATGAAACGTTAAATTAAATTCTAACCTATGTCCTCTAAGGTCCGTGATTACGCTACTTTGTTCCCATAAGCTAAACTTCAAGAATTGAGGAACATTACATTAGATAAACTTTATCAACAACATGAATTTCATTTAACCATCACATTTACAAGTTCAATCATTATGAATTATCCATTTCATGCCAACAATATATCAATATCAAAGACCATTAATTTGAAAATGACACCAATTACATTTTCAATAACACGAGAGAGTTTAAAATTAATTACAATAGTGCAACATTACATCATTACATCAATGCTTCCTTGAGATCTATTGGGGAGATTATACATCAGAGAGTAAAATATGATACAACTAATTATAGTACAATACAAGTGTATGAAAATAGTCCACTTGATTAGGAGAAAATGCAAAAGTCCACAACTCTAAGAGCAATCACCAAGAACACGAACAACTATAAGGGAGCCCAGTGGAGTGCAAAGCATGTTCCACCCAACCATGTGGAACCCTAAGGTCCACCCCCCGTACTAGGAGAAAGCATTAAGGTCCCACCACAATAGCCAAGAGATAAAAGATGACACAAGGGGTTAACATGACTCTAATGTACAAGTATGAAACAACAACACATGACAGTTACACCACTTCCAAAGGCACACAACATCAAGAGAAATGAGAGACCAAGGAATACTAGGTTGTTATAAGAGGAGTGTCATCACATAGTTTACTATGGGTTACCCTGGAGTAACCTTCCTAGGCTACTGGACTACCTGGCCACCTCTACCGGCCGCCAGACCCCCATATAAACTATGCGGGATCAGTATACCTTCCAGTTAGACTAGGCAGTTGATCTTGCAATTCTAGGCCTTCCCACTCATCTCAAGCCTAAACACGCACTTGAGCCATGAGTGAGGCATTATCTTGATTAATGTGAACTACCCAACCCCCTAGTTCATTTTAGATTATCACTTGATTAAACTCTCAATGAGTTACCCTAGACCTACCACTTTGTGTGTCAGACCCCCATTGAGAGCCACTCCCCCTACTAACAACTAGGAGACCCAATGAAATCAAAAAAACAAATGGAACATGCACAATCACAAAATCTCAATAACATAAAAAGCAAGGCAAGGAAAAACCCTTCCCGCACACAAGTTCAAATCACATAGGTGAATATATTGTGCAAGGCTGAAGACTATCATATGCAACACACATACTCATTTAATATATTACAATAATCTCGAAGGATTACCAAAGAAATTCCATAAAAATAAAGAACAATTCTCCCTAGCCTCTGGAAGACTCCTAAGATAAATTTCACAAGATGACTTAAGCATTCAACAAAACCTACCATTCACTATGTTGAGAATTGTGACTCAAATTTCCTGGCTTGATTGCTTCCTAGAGCAGTTCTACTTTCCTCCTTCATCAGCCTTAGTTAAGTCACTGGTTTTCAAGTTTATCTAACTGAAGTTGCGGAGTTCCAAAGTTTCATAACCTCCTGAATTAGTGACTATGGAGGGAAGGCTACTTCCTTTGTTGTCAGCTCATTGTGGGTTTCGGGAACTTCGTAACCTCCGACTTGAGGTTTGGAAGTTCAGGTTTTGAGCGACGGAGTGATCCCTTTGTCAGCAAGTCGTGGGTTCTAGGAACTTTGTAACCTTTGACATGAGGTTCTAGAGTTTGGTTCTCCAGCAATATAGCGACTTGGATGCCGACGGATGTGGGGACCACTTGGAGTGCTGGGAGTCTTTTATGGGAAACTTGTTGAGAATATTGTAGATTCCTTTTTGGTGCTCTGAAATTGCACAAGCAGTGGATGCGTGTCTTGGTGGACCCCTCACCACGGCAAGCGGAATATGAAGGAGAATTGACAGTTGGAAAGCAATGGTTGGTTTTGAATTGCCGATGGATGTGGGACCCGATAGGATGGTGGATTGTGTCGAAGGTCGATAGGTGGCGATGATGTGGACAAATGGCATGTGGGCCCATGTGCTCAATGGTTGACTCGGTGACTCTTGGAGAACCCTAAGGTCGACGAAGGAAGTTCATTGAATGACTTGGAAACCGTTGGCCTGACATGGTAAATTGTTAATTGACGGTTTGTCTTCTATAATGACTAGAAATTGAATTGGTATGTTTCCACACATGGGTATGAAGATGCAGTTTTCGACTGGGATTCTCTTAGAAGAAAAAATGCTATAAAGTTGTAATACTTTGTAATAGTGTTGGAATGCTAAAGAATGTGAAGCTGAAGACTTGTGTTGGCCGAAGGTTGGGCTGGCCGAGAGGCTGGCTGGTAAAAGTTGTGCTAACTGAGGAAGGTCGATGCCATGAGGCCGAGCTGGGAGAGAGAGCCGAAGGATGGAGCAGGAGAAGGAAATTTTGTTCTGAAGGTGGTAAATCATCCACTCTCTCTGTGGATTGAATGTGAAACCTCCCTGTATGTGAATCTACTCTGTATGTTGTGAGAGAGTGTTGTAACAGAGTGAGGATTGTAAACACTTGAGAGGTTGATCAAAGGTCCATGAGAGAGAGGATCTACACTATATACTATGAGAGGGTATTGTAACAGAGTGAAGATTGTATAAGGGGTTATGTTGTTCAATTTTTCTCCAGGGTGAAACAAGATGTAATCTTTGTAAAGGCTTAGTGCTTGAGTTGTATTTGTAACTGTTATGTTGCATGAATAATAGAATAGGTGATCTGGGCTTTTGGAGTGTGGGGTTTTTTTACCCGAAAGGGTTTTCCCCACGTAAATTTGTGTGTTTTGTCTCATGTTTCATGTTTCTTGGTTAGAATCTGTTAATGCTTGTTGTTGAAATTGGATTTGCATGAGTTTCTCTCAAAAGGGTTAATGTGGGAAATGCACTATGTTTGATTAATGCACTATGTTTGATTCCGCTTTGTGACATAGTTGTACGTGTTTTTGAGGCAATCTATTTGAAATTAAAGTTACCTAAGGCACTACTGTTCTTGGAGGTTTCTCTGAGATGACAAAATTTTCCCAACAAGTGGTATCAGAGCCTTCTTTTGGTTGCTAGTTCTGGGTATTTCTCCCATGAAGATTTCTTAGTCTGTCAGGCTTGAGGAAATCTGGAGGAATTGGCTGATGTATTGACCCTTTGGTGAGTGGAAGTATTGTAGTATTTAGAGACAACACGTAGTTTGAAGGATGGTGAAGATGGAGTTGGTTATCTTAGCAGCGGTTTAACCTTAATGTATGAGGTAGATTTATTTGCTTCTTGGTTGAGTTGTAGCAAAGCTTTCATATTAGGTGTCTGTGTGAGAGGCTCTGTGGTGATATGGAGAAGCTTGGGTTGTGTCTCAGTCACGGAAGAGAGTGCTTATGCTGGGTGGTATTTCCTAGTGTTGGAAGGCATTGCATTTTGTTAACCTCGAATACTAAAGGCTATGGAGTTAATCATTAGATGGTTTGAAAGCTTTTGAAATAGCCTATCTCTTTCTCGAATGCATGTGCATATTGATAGTTTTGGAATTGGCTTAAAGGGGGCCTGTAGTTCTTGAACTGTTATTTCCTTTTTTAAGGATGTATTGTACTTGCATTTTTTATGTGGTTTTGCAGGTTTTACATGTCAAGCAAAACTTGTGATTATGTGGAGTTGTTAAACTATTTTTTAGACCCTGGCTTTTGGGGCATTGCTGGATGAGATGGTTGTAGTTCTACATGCGTACTTCAACATGATATGAGGAGGTGAGATGCTTTATCTGTATGATAGTGTTGGTATGTGATTTGTCACTCAACATTCTTGTGGTGTTGCTTGTGGATTCCTTGACTATGGTGCTCGTTGTGGACATGTTTGGAAAATTGGATTTGGTCATGATCTGGTGTTGGAGTCTTGGTGTCTACATGGTTATCTTCTTTGATATCTCGGTTTATGATTACTAATGTGATGATGGGTTTGCACGTTCAATGAAATTGATCTTCGAGTTATGTGGTTGGTGGTTTAGCTACCCATTGGCTACAGTGAGATAACTCGAATGTGGATTGTCTATATCCACGAGGTTGATGCAATGTTGGTGCAGATCTGTTAGTTGGCCTTGTCTGTGGTCACTTGTGCATTGGTGTGGTTGCTTTGGGATGAGAAGATGGATGGTGTTGAGTACCTAAATAGTTAGTTATAGGGACCTATAGCATGTTGTATCACAATGTCATGGATAGATTGGATACATTGCTTTGTGTAAGCTTTTGACAGTGATGGTAATCTCTGCCTGTTTTGGAGATCTTGGTGCCACTTGATGGACATGTTGTTGTTTGGACCTGAAGGATTTTTAGATTAGTAGATGTTGGGTCATGATGCTCGAGAAGCTCGGTTGTCACAATTTAGTGGGAGCTTTAGCAATGACTCCGAATTCATCACTTTGTGGTGAATATTTTTCTTTAGTGTTGCAGATGTTATCAGGAGGAGCTCTTTGATCCTGTTGTTGCAGAAGGGTTCTTTCGCATTTGCATGGACACTATTTGAAGATGTGCAACATCTTGGAACCATGGAGGACGATTGGATTCTTTGGCTAAGGTGTTGGTGGTGCTGGACAGGTGATGGTGGTTTTGAATTTGTTTGCTTTATGTCATGGTATACTCTTGCTTATGGACTTGAGTTTTGACATTGTGCATGGCACTTGAGACCATGGTGAAAGTCACTTAGAGCATGGTATCTGCTAAGGGGGATGTGTAGATCATGGCGTCATGATAAGTTCTTGTTTCAGATGTGTGGAGCTTTGACAGTGGTCTAGACTTTCTCTGTGTTTTGAGTACATTGGTCATATGCTTGAGAACTTCATGTTAGTGTAGTAATGTTGTTTGGAGTTCAGCATGGGATGATCATTTGTAGGTGTCCATGGATACATGGAGAATAAGGTGAGGCTGTAATTCTCTTGAGATGAGAAAGGTGTTGTTTTCAACAAAAAGTTTGAGTAGCTTGCACCTTGGTTGGACATGAGTTCAACAGAGACCAATGAGGAGATTGCTCTTGGATGAGTCATGGTGGCTTGTATATCTTGGAGGAGCATTCTCTTTTCCCACTCTTGGTCTATTCGGTAGTTTATCTGAGAGGTATTTTCCCATTATATCTTTCAGGTGTGTTTTATGCTTTCTTTCATGATATAGATCTTGAATTGTTGTTAAATGGGTCTAGAGGATTCATAGTGGAAGGTGGACATCTCCTTGAGCTTTTGTGTTATATCATTTATTGATAAGAACTAGTAGGAGATAGTTATATGGGCTGATTTCCTGAAATGGGAAATGAAATAGTTTGGTCTTCTTTGAGAGACTTACATCCATGATTGTTTACATGTTACATTTGTTATGCTTGATCTTGGTGATTGAACGGTTGGATGTTGTTATGGCATCTCTTTGGGATGGGAAGGAGATCATACTTGACACAACTTGTTGTTAGAAGTGTATGTAGGAGGATGTTCTACAGGTATATGTTGTGCAGAGTCTTCTCTCTTTGGTCATGGTGGTCTTCTTGACATACGGTTTCACATTACATTGGTCTGAGTTTTAGTCGGAGCTGTAGTGATCACTAGCTTGTAGTCATGTGTTTTCACTCATGATTCATGGGAGATGACATGGAGGTTCTTAATCTTTTTCCTTTGTTGGGTGTGGAGAACTTGGGAGAGCTATGAATACTTGTGGTGAGAGTTGTTCTTGCAGGTTGTGCATATCATTGTGGATGTTCCTTGGTACTACATGGTTACATTTCTATGTGCTGCTATTGGTATATTTGTTATGCCTTTGATCTTTCAGATTTGGTGTTACCCATGCAGTGGGAGTTCCTGAATGTGTTTTGTCTTCTTCGACTGGTTGGCACATGGAGATTTATTTTGGAGTACATGGGTTGGTTATGTTGGTGGCATAAGTTTACTAATGTTTGATACATTTAAGGTATGGATGATTGGATGTTCTAACACTTGTTGTGGGTGCTATTTTTAGTCACGTGGGTTTATCAGTTGGATGGAAGCAGTCAGGATGATTATTGTTCTAGCTGATGTTCTATCTTGTTTTCTAGAGTGATGGGGGTTCCTTGTTGATGATATCACTGGGTTCCTTTGCTTGTGTTCATTGGACTGGCACTTATTCACCTTGGCTTGTACCTTTCTTCCATAGGTGGCATGTTGGAAGATGTCAAGGATTTTTCCTGAATGGTGGACATCTTGGATGTCGTTGTAGGTGTCTTTGGTTGGAGCATGAACACATTGTTTAAGATTATGTGTTTGCATTTGAAGGAGCCAGTAAGTTCTTCGTCAAGTGGGAGAATGTTGAGAATTATGACTCAAATTTCCTGGCTTGATTGCTTCCTGGAGTAGTTCTACTTTCCTCCTTCATCGACCTTAGTTAAGTCGTTGGTTCTCAAGTTTATCTAACTGAAGTCGCGGGGTTCCAAAGTTTCATAACCTCTCGAATTAGTGACTTTGGAGGGAAGGCTACTTCCTTTTTTGTCAGCTCATCGTGGGTTTCGGGAACTTCCTAACCTCCGACTTGAGATTTGGAAGTTCAGGTTTTGAGCGATGAAGCCATCCCTTTGTCGGCAAGTCGTGGGTTCTGGGAACTTCGTAACCTTTGACATGAGGTTCTGGAGTTTGGTTCTCCAGTGATATAGCGACTTGGATGTTGATGGATGTGGGGACCACTTGGAGTGCTGGGAGTTAATATTTAAAGTCTTTTCCAGGAAACTTGTTGAGAATATTGTAGATTCTTTTTTGGTGCTTCAGAATTGCACAAGCAATGGATGCGTGTCTTTGTGGACCCCTCACCACGACAAACAGAATATGAAGGAGAATTGATAGTTGGAAAGCGATGGTTGGTTTCCAATTGCCAACGGATGTGGGACCCGATAGGATGGTGGATTGTGTCGAAGGCTGATAGGTGGTGATGATGTGGACAAATGGCATGTGGGCCCATGTGCTCAATGGTTGACTTGGTGACTCTTGGAGAACCCTAAGCTTGACAAAGTAAGTTGATTAGATGACTTGGCAACTTTAGCCCGACATGGTAAATTGCTAATTGATGGTTTGTCTTCTATAACGACTAGAAACTGAATTGGTATGTTTCCACACATGGGTCTAAAGATGCAGTTTTTGACTGGGATTCTCTTAGAAGAAAAAATGCTATAAAGTTGTAATACTTTGTAACAGTATTGGAATGCTAAAGAATGTGAAGCTGAAGACTTGTGTTGGCTGAAGGTTGGGTTTGCCAAGAGGCTGGCTGGTAAAATTTGTGCTAATTGAGGAAGGTCGAGGCCATGAGGCCGAGCTGGGAGAGAGAGCCGAAGGCTGGAGCAAAAGAAGGAAATTTTGTTCTAAAGGTGGTAACTCATCCACTCTCTCTCTGTGGATTGAATGTGAAACCTCCCTCTATGTGAATCTGCTTTGTATGCTGTGAGAGAGTGTTGTAACAGAGTGAGGATTGTAAACACTTGAGAGGTTGATCAGAGGTCCATGAGAGAGAGGATCTACACTGTATACTGTGAGAGGGTATTGTAAGAGAGTGAAGATTGTATAAGGGGTTATGTTGTCCAATTTTTCTCTAGAGTGAAACAAGATGTAATCTCTGTAAAGGATCAGTGCTTGAGTTGTATTTGTAACTGTTCTATTGCATGAATAATAGAATAGGCAATCTGGGCTTTTGGAGTGTGGGGTTTTTTACACAAAAGGGTTTTCCCCACGTAAATCTATGTGTTATGTCTCATGTTTCATGTTTCATGTTTCTTGGTTAGAATCTATTAATGCTTGTTATTGAAATTGGATTTGCATGAGTTTCTCTCAGAAGGGTTAATGTGGGAAATGCTCTATGTTTGATTCCGCTTTGTGACATAGTTGTACGTGTTTTTGAGGCAATCTATTTGAAATTAAAGTTACTGAAGGCACTACTATTCTTGGAGGTTTCTCCAAGATGACAAAATTTTCCCAACACACTAGACATCACGTAAACAATTCAAAATAATAATAGAAAATTAGAATCATGTTTTGAGAGTATTCATCTTAATCAAATTAGTAATCTTTACATCTTGAACAACAATAATACCCCAACAACATTTCAATCTCAAAATCAAGCACCATGTTCCAATTCAATAAACAAACCACATTATAATAAGAGAGAGACATTATTTCCATGACAAATAATAAATATTGTACTTTATATCTAATAGCACGATAAATTACTAATCAACTAATCCATATCACAAAAGAATTTGACATTCAATATAAAGCTACATGAGGAAAGCATCGTTAAAAAGGTTACTAATTCATCCAGTTTATTTAATTTTTCCATCCCACTATTTTTAGAAGTATACTAAATGCTTGTCTATACTATTCTAACTTATAAAAGAACTCAACAATCAATAACTAACTAAAAGACAATCTACTACATCTATTTACTCAATTCTCTTAATAATTTATAGACAACACTAATCTTTTCTAATGCCATGATTTATAAATAAGTATGCATAATCATTTATAACTATATATATGTATTCATATACAAAGTTTGAATACTATTTAAATATCAATCAATAATATAACAACATATCGAAGCATATATAAAAACATATAAACACATATATATGTAAATAAATCAACACTGATATAAAATCATTCTCGTTAAATATTTAAAGAAATGAATATTCTCTACAAAGATAATTACGAGGCAAGTCGAATGACACTTAATACCAATCATAAAGTAACCACTATGACTCGCTTTTAATACACACACAAACACTTATCTTACGAATTTAGATATAAGACTGAATTTCAACATAAGATCAACTAGACGACCAACCTTCTGGTCAAAATCAATAGTAGGAGATCTGATTTGGAAAAGAGCATGAATGAAAACTAAGTTGTGTCTTGGTCCCATAGACATTTTTAGTCTCGTGGACGTCATTAAAATCTTTCAGTTCATTTAATTTCAACATAGAAGAAACACTCAAATTGCTATGCAAAACAAATCTAGTTGCAAGATAAGATAACACAGGCCAAAGAGGAGAAGACGCCAGTACAATGTGAGATTTTCTACGCAGTGAAAGAGGTGCTTCCTACAACCTCAAAATAATTCACACCCATCCTAATTCACCACTAACAACGAATTCTACACTTAAAAAGAAAACACATATAACATTCAACCTAAGGAATTTACTTCGGTTCAAAATTTATGGCGAACAAGATTAAAATACAATGAATACTAAAGAAGAGTGATTGGAGGTGAGACACATTGCAAGGAGACTAAATAAATCAAAGGAAATTGGACACAAGGTATGGAACTTAAACACAGTACATGTATCGATTCCCAGACACAAGCCACCACAACAAGCACCCTTCTCAAACATACACTCAATTTACTAAGTACAATGCATGCAAGATGCATAACCGGCATAATAATAAACACAAAATAAGGCTCTCAATCCCCAATTAAGGATTATAAAGGCGATTTCCCAACATAAGAGCCAATTACCAAACTCAAGCATATAAGTCAATTTCCATATCTACGATTTTCAATGAGTACCAAATATACAATATCTCAAACCTAATGCACAAGGTGATTGCATGATTAGCATGCAATGTAAACATAACACATTAAGAGTTCGATACCTACAGAGAGTTAAACAACTTGTACGTATTGGATAGTTTAGATTAAAATTGGTACCTTGTGTAACTAGAAGAGACTCGGTTGACATCCTGCTATAAGTGTGAATGAATTAATCAAGTTTGATAGAGGGTTGGCTTGAACAAATGCACAAGATAATTGTGCATGAACACAGAGTAAACAATTAGAAAATATTGGATAAATAACGAATAGCCAGGAAACGGCCAAGACACCAAGCTTAAGACTTGTATGTAATACCAAAGCTTTAGACATCGCCACCATTCAAGGAATTTATTCCCCACTACAGGCAGCGAATACCATGTCAAAGGTTATTCAAAGAAATTTATTCTTCTGAAAGAGAGGGCGCTGGAAATTAAACATGGGCTGGAAATAGTTCATATCAGATACAATCTCCTGGAAACAAAGGAAGTAAATTGCTCGACTAGGAGGAAAGAATACACAATGTGATGATTAGTTAAAGATGCTAGGCTAGCCTATAATAAAAGAAGGATCCTACGAAATCAACATCATCTCATAGAGTGGAGGAAAACGGCCATGATTGGCTGACGCAATCAATTAGCCTACAACGGCTTTAAGCAGATATAGAATTAGTTTAGGGAAATCACAGTAACCCAACAATAGAGAAACGACATTATAATATATTATACTATTAGCTCTAAGAAAGGAATGAATTCATGAAGGAAACAATCGAATGAAACAGAGGATTACGCCTATCCAATGAATGGGAAAATACAGAGCAAGAATTGAAACAAATAGAGTAATCTAAAAGGAAAGGAAATGAATTTTCAACCTATAAAGTGTTTTGTTTCCTCACATTACTAACATTATAATTCTTTTCTTTTATTCAAATCAAGCTTAACTTAAGAAAGAAACCGGAAAATCATGGAACATGGATTGATTCAGTTGAATAAGCTGAGGATTGGTGTTGAGCTTGCTACTCCCAGCTTGCAACTTCTACACTCCTCAGCAAATCAACAATTTCAGCAGAAGCCCCAATTCCAAAAAGCCCCCATTCCAAAAAGCCCCCAAAATCTGTAGTCAAACTTTCCAGAGCCAGAAAAGCTCCAAGAACATGAAAATTTATTCATGGTAGAGCTCCAAGATTAGTTGTCAGAAATAACCAAAAATCCCCTCTCCAGTTAACTCTAACTAATTTAATTACTTCACTAATCTCTCCATAATTGCCTACCCTTCCTTTAAATTAATTATTTTATAATTTAACCACTTCTTATAATTTGCACACGTTAAATTAACAGTTAAAATATTTAATTTTATTAATTTAATATATCTATTTAAATATTTATGTATTAAACCATATATTTTAATTTATTTAAATCAAATAAATCATTAAAAATATTCTATTTAATTAACATCACAATTATATTAATTTTTTTGTTTAATTTATCACAATATCTTAACCATAATAATCTTTTATTGTGATGTAATAATTAATCAAAGCACAAATCAAACAAATTTGAATCAATTCAACAACATACTAATCAATCCCTGATTTTACAGGGAGTCGGGAAGCAACACAAAGACAACACAGACAGAGGGGCACTACACATTGTGTTTTTTTGGTGTTATTCCTGTTGATGTTGGCTCGTGCTTTGTTGGGGTTGTCTGCTTCTTGTGGTGGCATTCATTGCTGGGTCTTTTGGAGGTGGTCTCCGAGTTTGTGACGTTCGAGCTCAATGATTTTCTCGGCATTGGTGGGCTTCGTTTGGAGTTCTCTAGTGGCCTCTTTTGTTATCTACGCTTGGAGGAGGGTATTTTTTTGGTCTGTGCCTCTGATTTGAGGCCCTATTCTTGGCTCCTCTTAGCTTTTGGTGTGGTTGCTTCTTCTGGTTACTCTTTGGAGATTTCCCTTCCTGCGGCTATTTTTGTTAGCCAGTTTGTAGTTTCCAAATGGAAGTTGGGCTTTCATGCTTATTTTTTTTGTTTGGAACCTATTTTGGGTCTTTGTCCCCTGTTGTGGTGTGGCATTACTGCTCGGGTTGGGAGTTTCTGCTGTCATTGGTTTGTTGGTTTTGGTTTGTGTCTGCTCTAGTGTGATTTGGTGGTTGATGTTGTGAGAGCAGATGTCTCCTTTCTTTTTTTGTTCCCGGTTCTCCCCCCTTGTTTGATATTGTTCTTCTTTAGTGAATGGGGGATGGTGTCTTGGTTTGACCCCTCTATGGGTATGGGTTTTTGGTTCTGCTGCTGGGAGTTATTTCTTTCGTTTTGGGTTGTATTTCTGCCTTCTGGTGCTTTGCTTTCATTGGATTCTTGCTAGGGCTTGTGTCGGGTGTGCCTTAAGAGGTTGTTCTTCAATGTTTATTTTACTTTGGGGGCTGATGTGGAGTGGTTTTTTTCCGTCCCTGATGATGTTGGAAGTGTGTGTCTAGAAGGCAATGAAAGATTCTTGGTGTTCATTTTTTGTGACTAGTGGACGCACCCACAAAAGGATATGAAAATCATGGCAAAACCTATCCTGGGAAGTGGACATTCCAGCAGGCAACTAATATCTCTTTGTGGTCGTTCATTGACTTGTCAAACCAAGGAACATATACTTTAAATGGAGCAACACTATATGTGCACTAAGAACCAGTTTCAGTCACAACCTATTGAAAATAAATACTTGGAAATAAATTCTACCTATGCTACATGAAGGTAATGCAAAGTTCTCTTAACTCAACCATAATTTAACCAAAGCAGAAATCATAATAGCTACAACTGAGAAACAAACTATAAACTGGCCTTATGCTGCAAGAACAAACACAGGGATGGATTCCCGATGTTGCAGGAACAGTATAAGACTGAGCTTTTGCTGAAACTTTCTAAAATGAAATCTAACTTGAATTAACAAAGGATAAACAACTAATCTCCTATAGATACTTACTAAGTGGCCCCCCTTAGCAAGCATCAACTAATTTACATAGAAGATTATACTCAGAACTCCATCAACTTCTATTCATAACGCGAAATCATTTACATTGATTGTTTTGCTTTAAAAAACTAACAAAAACTCTGATTCATATTATGACTTTAACTCTTACATAATCTGCTTCTCTATCTATTTCCTATTTTTTCCTGTTCTCCTTCCTTGTTTACCTGCATAAGAAGAACACTTATTTAAATCAGGAAAACAACTAACTAACTAACCCTAACAGAGAAAGACGTGGATGTAAAATATATCCCGAAATCAAAGAATAGACTTCATAAATGAGTTTATCCGTTCAACCCGATCCAGAGAGAATCTAACACTCCACTCTTTCCAGATTAACTGACATTTAAATTCCTTCCCAACAGTTTTAGTCAAAAAGTCTTCGCCAGAGCTTCCTCGAAGTTGTGCAGGAAATGGACTTTACTGCAAGGCCGAGATCAGCTGCGCTTGACTCGATCATACTTTCTTCAACAACCTGTGAAACACAAAGTAACAGATGTGAAAGAAAAGACGCATGGCACATACACAATATCCATTCATTAATCACATATTTAAATCTATTTCATCATTCAAAAACTACATGCGTTATACTAGTCATTTGGGGAGTCAAATAGGGTAATAAATATAAACATATCAACATGATAGGCTGCAGGAACATGAAAGTGTATTGCTACAGGATATCCCCCAATAAAAGGTTTCTTAAAGAGTTAAACAACTATGAACAACAAAAGTGAGGGTAGTAAAAATACACCATGATACCCAAATTATGAGCATATTTTGGGCTCATCATCTACCCCCTACTTAACTTAATGTTGGTCCTCCAACATTAAACTTCCTGGTGGTTTCTTTGAAATTAGTGGTTGAGGCATGACCTTGAAATGGAGTTCCAAATTTGTAATAAAAACCTCTAAAAATCTGTCACCGTTCATACCTACGAGCTTCTGTATATTCATTAATATTTGTAGCTTGGTAGAGATAATGGGGCCATATCAGCACAGGAGGTCGGAATGTCAAGGGCAACCACAATTCAAACCTCTCTTGAAGACCCAACTGAATGTATTTTTTTGATCATCTAAGAGCGGCCATAAAATTTAGGGGACTGTGAGGCTCAGACCTTCTCAGCCCAACAGTCAATCTCTCCCATCTCTTCTCAATCCCGGAGTGTGACAACTTCCAAAATGAGTGTCTATTTTTGAAACTCATTATACACCTATTTTTTGAGATCAAATATTTTCACCCTGACTGTATCATTATTGAAGCCATATGCCACAGTAAACCAGGTTTTCAACAGTGTATAGGGGTCTGAACTCTCAGGGCACAATGGAATAGGTTCATTTCTTTCGGCTTCTTCATATGCTTCCCATTGCCTGCCATAATTTGCTTCATTTGCCACCCAAGACATAAGTGATCTCAAATGGATGTCGCCAATGTACAGAAGGGGATTCCACTCTGTTTCAGATGGAATTATAAATCCATGTAAATAAAATTCGCACAAAGAATTCCTTAGCCAATTAGGAGCTGCCTAGTATGCATCGTAGAATTCTTTAGCAGTGTGAATAATAGGATCTAGATTTTTGGAAATTCTCATTAGCTAGAACCACAAAAATTGGTCCTTGAGGCATAAAGCATAAACTCTGGGTGGTGGTCTGCATTCCATAATCTGACCAGTTACCTTCAACATTTCGTCCATTTTCTCCTTTAACTCCTGAATTTCCTGTTTCTGCCTTTCAATTTCCCTTTTCAGTTTCTTCTTTTCTTCCTCCCAAAGACTTTGTTGCATTTCAGTCTTGGCTAGGTGGCAGAAACTCAGGGTTTGCAATGTAACCAGTCTCCATGTAGCTTTGAAATATTCCAAAAAATTAATCAAAAATGTCTTTTTGTAGACAACAATGGCTTGACAAGTTGCAGGGGGTAATGAAGCTTCATTGGCCACTTCCAATTGTTCAGGCTGTTCTTCCTCTTGTTGCAGGATGAATTCCTGTTGCTGCAGTGGAGAAGACTGTGCTTCTTTTGAAATCTGTATAGCCGCAGTAGCCAAGTCATCGAGACTTGGTACCCCCTTTCACTATGCTCAACTTCCCTTGTCTCAATTTGTTCTTCTTCAAGGATAACAAATGGAATCTGTGTAGAACTCTCAGACACATTCTGAGAAACATCATATTCAGACTCTACAGATTCTTTTGAAATTATAATAACCTCAGGTTGAGGTGAAGCAGGGGAGACTTTACATTGTTTTCTTGATGAGCCTCTTCTTGGTAAGGTTGCAGCTACTGGAGGTGCTCTTGTAGCTTTCCTCTTTCTGAATTGCTGAGAGGATTTTGCTTTATTAGAGGATGATGGTAAACTAGTGATGGCAACAGGTGTTGCTGTAGGAGAAATTGCTGCAGGGGAAAATGCTGCAGGAGAAGAGTGTTGCCTTTTCTGAGGACGAGGGTCAGATTCTGGTGTTTGTTCTGCCCCAGATGACTCTCATGCCTTTGTTTTTCCTTTTTCTCTCCTACTGACAGACCTAGTTTGCACCCGGGCAAAGGACTCTGGTGTGAGAGCTACAGGACCAGGTGTTGCAGGAGCAGATGACCCTTGCCCTATTTTCCTCTGGTAGACGCTATTTCCTCTTTCTTTTTCTGAGGCCATGGAGTAAGTGCCCTAGGGGGTTCTGGAAGTTGCAGACTCTTTTGGGCAACAAATTCTTGCCAAAAAAGAGGTGACACATCTCTCAAAGAGCGCTCAATCAATAGTTTTATAAGGACATGGTGGGCAATAGAGTTATCCTTCCCCTTCTAGGTTCCGTGGGCACATTGTTCCATAAATTTTAACAAAATTTTTGGGACATTAACAGCTAACTCATGCCTCATATGACTCAGCAATTTGAAATGGTAAGAATGCAAGTAAGAAAAATGACCTTAACATGTTAAATACCTGATTATGAAAGCAACGTATTCTGGATATGGAGGAGGCAACGACACTCGCTTGCATCCCTGCTTAGAGACTTCCAAAGGTCCATCAGTGGGTATTGTAAATTTTTCCCTTGCAGAGACAACATCCAAAGAAAAATTCTCTCCTACGGCTAGAAGCCCGGTTACCTCTGCAATTCTTTCTTTAGTTACAGCTACTGTTAGACCCCATACTATAGCCTCTCCTTCAGAAAGGGTTCTTAAAATTCGCCTGCATCCTCCTCATTGAAAGTATCTAAACTCAAAAAGTAATTCAACCAATGACAAAGGCTAAATGCTTGGACTGTTTAAGGATTTTGCATTAATAACTCATGAGCTACAGGCTCATGTATTACTAGTTGACCACCCATATTCACAATTTTTCCTTAGCTGAACTCAACTCTTTTCTGAAAATCCAAAAATTTCCCTTTCTGTTCTGGTTCTTTCTGTCCCGTCGTCACTTTTCCCTTCTTTTCCAAAAATGAACTACTTAAACAAGCAATTTTAATTGTGATTTACAATGAAAAACATGCGATCATATTTGGAAAGTACCCAAAAATAATAAAGAAAGATTATCTGAGCAGTTGTGACAGCGGCGTAAGGACAAGTTTTAAAAGTGGATTATCCCGCCCCCTACTTAAAGTATGACATGTGTCCACACATGTACTAAAGAATAGGCGGAGATCGGGTAATAATGACTGATACAAACATAGTAGTAAATGAATAAAATGAAATAAATGAATGATGCGACAATAAAAGATATTGTGTACCTTTCAATAAATGCTTGTACGTGCTGAGAAAGATGACAGCTTCAGAATGAGATGACAGTTGGGAATGAGATCATAATTAAGGGTGGTGTGGATGAATGAGGTGGATGGGTGATGTGGATGGATGAGATGAATGGATGGAATTGATGGATGGGATGGAAGATAAAGAAGTGAAATGTGGTGACTAGTGGGAATGAAGAAAAAGGGTTTCTTTAAAAATGAAACCTTTATTATGAGCATGTATTACAAAATTACGGTGAAGTTGCAGGAGAAAAGCTAAAGCCTTTAGCTGCAGGAAAATTAGTGGCAGGATCCTGAACGAACTGCTGCATGAATTCTTCTTTTGAGACTGGTTTATGGTACAATCGGAGGCGGTGTCCATTAACCAACAACTTGAATCTAACAGGATCAATTGTAACAAGTTGAACTGAACCATTAGCAAATACATTCTCAATTTCATACGGGCCCAACCATTTGGTTTGTAATTTTCCTGGACTGTCCTTATATCGTGAGTCATAAAGTAGAGTCCAATCTCCTACTTTGAATTTATTTTTCTTAATGTATTTATCATGCCACCTTATTCTCTGATTTTGTATTATCTCAGTGTGCTACAGGGCATTCTTTCGGAGCTCATCCAGAACTGCATGATTATGTTCTTTTGTGCATTTGTTAAATCCATGTTCATCTCTAATGCTATTCTTAGAGTCTTATGTTCAAATTCTATTGGCATCACAGCTATTTTACCATACACCATTTCAAAAGGTGTATATCCTGTAGCAGTCTTTCAGGTAATACGGTAGGCCCATATAGCTTTTGATAACCTTGCGGCCCAGTCCTTCCTATACAAATCTACAGTTTTAGTCAAAATGGCCTCTATGTCCCTATTGGTGACCTCAACCTGGCCATTGGCCTAGGGGTGATAAGGAGTTGATTTCCTGTGCCGTATATTGTATTCATTGACTAAAGCTGTGATAAGTGTAGAAGTAAATTGTGCTCCTTGATCTGTCACTATTTCCCTAGGGACACCAAACCTAGTAAATATTTCCTCATAGAGGAATTCAGCCACTTTATTATCCCTAGCATGTTTCATAGGTTTAGCCTCTACCCATTTTGTGACATAATCTATGCATACAAGGATGTAGGACTTACCATTGGAAGGTGGATCAATTGGTCCTACAAAATCTAGTCCCCATTTGTCGAAGGGTGTAACTACAACTCGTGGAAATAGAGGCATCTCATCAGATCGAGTTGGTCTTCCCATCTGTTGGCATCTGTCTCATCTCTTGGTATATTTGGCTCCATCTCTATGCAGAGTTGGCCAATAGTAACCAGTATTTAAAATTTTTATTGCTGTTCTTTTAGCAGCAAAATGTCCACCACACGGCTCATCATGGCTTGCATGTAGTATATCATGAGTGTCCTCTTATACACATCTCCTCATAACTTGATCTGACCCTGTATAAAACATGCAATCTGCAATCCAAGAAAAGTTAAAGCTTTTTTCTACCAATAATCTCTTTTCCTTAGGGGAGAATTGAGGAGGAGTTCTTGTGGCCAAATAATTTGCTATATCAGCATACCATGGGTGAATAACCTTGATTGCAAACAAGTGCTCATCAGGAAATGAGTCTTCAATAAGTGTAGAGTCATCTTGCCTTTGAATTCTAGAAAGTAAATCAGCAACCATGTTGGCTTTACCTGGCTTGTCCACAATTGTAATGTCAAATTCCTGCATCAGCAATAACCATCTTGCTAGTCTCCCGGTTATTGAGCCTTTATTCATGAGATACCGGATTGCTGTATGATCAGTATGGACAAATATCTGATAACCGATGATATAATGCCTGAATTTATTGAGGGCGTAGATGATTGCCAACATTTCTTTTTCTGTAACAGTGTAGTTTAATTCAGCCCTTTGTAGATTTTTGCTTATGTAGTAGAGTGCATGTTCTGTCGAACCATCCTTTTGCCCTAACACTGCTCCAATGGCATAATCCAATGCATCAGTATGAATATGAAATGGAAGTGACCAATCAAGTCCTTTCAGAATAGGTGCCTGTGTAAGGGCGACTTTTAAGTCAAGGAATGCTTTTTCACATTCCTCTGTCCAAGAAAAATCTGCATCTTTCTTCAGCAGACTATATAAGGGGCCTGTTGTTTGGCTGAAGTACTTGATGAATCTTCTGTAGTATCCAACATAGCCTAGAAAGATCCATACTTCTTTCTGCTTAGTAGAAAAGGGTAGCTTAGAGATGACCTCAATCTTAGTAGGATCAACCTGAATTCCTGCAACAAAAATATAGTGACCAAGCACTATTCCCTCCTGCATCATCATGAAGCACTTTTAACTATTCAGCAATAGGTTGTGATCTTCACATCTCTGTAGTACTTTCTTCAAGTTGGCTTGAGCATTCTCAAATGTCGTACCATAAACAGTAAAGTCATCCATGTATATTTCCATGCAATCATATGAGATATCTGAGAAGATACTTATGACTGCCCTCTGGAAAGTTGCAGGAGCATTACAGAGACCAAAAGAAAAAATTGAATAGGAAAACATTCCCTAAGGGCATGTAAAAGTAGTCTTTTCTTGATCCTCAGGAGCAATCTTGATTTGATTGTACCTACTGAAGCCGTCTAAGAATGAGAAGTATTTTTTCCCAGCTAAATTATCTAGAACTTGATCAATAAATGGAAGAGGAAAGTAATCTTTCTTTGTTGCCAAGTTGAGCTCTCTATAATGTACACATACCCTACATTTTCCTCCTTTCTTAAGAACAATGACCAATGGGGAAACCCACTGACTATCCGAGATTGGGTAGATAAAGCCAGCTGTTAACATTTTCTGCAATTCTTCTTTAACAATTTCTCTCAAAGCTGGATTAATTCTTCTTTGAGGCTGCCTGATAGGTCTGGACTCACTGTTAATACATATACGATGTGTACAGAGTTTTGGATCTAAACCCTTCATATCCCCATAGTCCCATGCAAAAGCTCTGTGGTGGGCTTGCAGCATTGTGGCTAGGGTAGTTTGTTGAGACAGAGACAACTTATTATTAATATGTAGATAGCGGCCTGGAGATACTTCTATATGTTTGGTGAGATCATTTATTGAGGTTGTTGATAAAGGTGGTGCTTGTATATCACATAATAGCGAATCATGATGGCTCTTAGGATTCAGTTGTTGTAGAAAACATTGCTGAGAATGACTGTCCAAAACAGATGGGCTATTCAAACCAAAGCTAAACTGCAAAATGTGTAGAAGTAGGTTATCTTCACTCTGAAGTTGGGAAAATGGATCAGTTTGTAGATCATTAACTAAGCTAATGAATTGACTTCTTCAATTTCCTCTCCTAGATCTGACCAAATTGGTTGAGACAAATCTGGCAGAGGTTGTGCAGGTGGGTATAAAGCCAATTTCTTTCTTGACTTACCATCAGAAATTGTCATATCTCCTGAACGACATCCTATAAGGGCATCTGTTGTAGCTAACCAGGGTCTGCCTAGGATAATAGGATATCCTCCTAAGGTTGCCTTAGTGGACAATATGGTGAAATCAGCAGGGTATTCCCAAGATTCAAAGGTGACAATGACATCTTCTATCACTCCATCAGGTGTAACCGTGGAACTATCAACAAGCTGCAAGACAGTCAGTGTAGACCAAATGTTTGGGATATTCAAACACTCCATAGTGCGCTTGGTCATTACATTAATGGTTGCACCAAGGTCAACCAAAACATTTCTTACTACTTGACCATTGATATTTATTTTTAGTACAGGACTTCCAAGATCAGTATATTTTGGAATGACAACCTTCCCCAACATAATATCGGCTAACTGTCCTAGAATATGGATAGTTTGGGGATCCTTTTTCTTTCTTCCTTGTTTCTTTAGACATGCCTCTTTAATGACTTTTCCATAAATTGGAACATCTTTAATAGCTTGAAAAAGAGAAATTTGAACTTGTACATTCTTTAACTGATCCAAAATATCAAAGGTAGGCTCTTCGATGGTCTTGGGTGTAGTAATTTGCAATCTCTGAGGAAAAGGTGGTGTAGCCTGAGGCTGCAAGATAGGTTCCTTAGAGGCAGTAGCTGATACAAGTATATCTTTTGCATGATCAGTAGGTTGTTCAACGATAGAGTTTGGAATCTCTGTAATTATAGGTGGCTGTGGAGCAGGGAGAGTGGTTCCAGACCTGAGATGGATATCATTGATATTCAGGGCATAAGCTGGATACTGGTTGGCTTCTGCAGAATACATAGGTTGTTGTTGCTGCTGTTGCTTATTATTAGGATTTGGTAATGGTTGAGCAGGCATAGGCATTTGTTTTGGAGGGCCAATATTTGCTACAGGTGCTACAGGAGGAGGCATAAGGGCCAGAGATTGTGGTTGCTGAGGTTGCAGGAATCCAGGAGGTTGGTTCTGCCATTGCTGAGAACCTCTCCATTGAGGGTTCTACTGCCAGTTACCTAGAGGTGGAGTCTATTGTCCTTGTGGCTACCGCCAACCTCCTTGAGTGGGTTGCTATTGAGGGCTCTGATAGTTAGGCCAGTATGGTTGAGGAGCATTCCAAGGTGGAGATGGGCCATATGTAGGTTGCCATTGGTTATTATAATTAGAGTAAGGATTACCAAAAGTCAAAGGATCTTGAGGCATACCTTGTCTTGGAGCCCATGGTCTCCTTTGTGCAACAAAGAAGACTTGGTCATCATCACCTTCTATCATCTTAAAATCAGTAGGTAACTGTTTAGCCTCCATGTTGGCCACCATCTTGCATCTGCAGTCACGTTTCTTCTGTCTACAATGTGGACTAAACTCAGCTAGGATTGCCTCAGCCTCTGCATGTTTCTTGTGAGTTTGCATGGTATCCAACTATGTAGCCATGTTGTTTATGATGTCCTGCTTGAAATCAGACAACAAATTTGTGATCTCCATTCGGGAGACTCCACTGGAAGAAGACTTTCCCACTGTAGTTTGATGACCTCTACCCTTTTTCACATTTTCTTGGGAATAATTGAGACATATCTTCTTAATATCATCCCAAGATGCTTGGGTGATATCTCTGCCTCCCATTAGGTCCAAGGCATCTATACAAGTATCATTGATTCCCCTTAGAAAAAGTAATTTATGAGATTCTTCATTAAGAGTATGGTCTGAATTCTTTTTCAGAGAAAACAGGAATCTTGATATATAATCCTCTAGGCTTTCATCCTCCTTCTGTTGAATTCTGAATATATCATCACCCTTACTACCACTCTTACAATATTCCTTGTATTGCTCAAGAAATTTTGTTTGCATGGCTGCCCAACTATCAACAACACCCCTTCCCAAACTCATGAACCATCTGAGAGCTCCCTCCTTCAAGGTAGCAGGAAACAATTTCAGTTTGTGAGCATCTGAAGTGTAGTCATAACTGCGACAGAGGATATCAAACTCGAACAAAAAGGTCTTTGGGTCTTCTATAACTAAGCCATAGAACTTGGGAAGTAATGAAGAAGGAATATTCTTAAGGTTGTCATTGTCTTGTTGAGCAACAATGAGGAATTCAAAAGCAAGAGGTCGATTAGGTGGATTACGTGCCATGTTTACTTGATCAAGTATAAAAGCAAATGAATTTTCTTCAGGTTCTTCGTCAACTGGGCTGAATAGCAAGTCAACACACAAATCTTTAGCAAATGGGTCAATATCTAAGTCTCCTTCATCCTCAAATAGGCTATAAGCTGGTTCAGTTTTCTTAGCAATGGATGGCAGGTTAGGGAGAAATCTTCCCTGAGCGTCTCTTCTTCTATGCATGCAACAAAAATGGATGGTATTTTAAAATAATTTTAAAATACTTGAACAACTGACTAAACTACTGCTAATAATGACTATAACAGGTTCTTAGATTGACACCATCCCCGACAACGGCGCCAAAAAAATGGTCGCGCCCACAAAAGGATATGAAAATCACGGCAAAACCTATCCTGGGAATTGGACATTTTAGTAGGTGACTAATATCTCTTCGTGGTCATTCATTTACTTGTCAAACCAGGAAACATATACTTTAAATGGAGCAGCACTATATGTGCACTAAGAACCAGTTTCAGTCACAACCTATTGAAAATAAATACTTGGAAAGAAATTCTACCTATGATATAGGAAGGTAATGCAAAGTTCTCTTAACTCAACCATAATTTAACCAAAGCAGAAATCATAATAGCTACAACTGAGAAACAAACTATAAACTGGCCTTATGCTGCAGGAACAAACACAGGGATGGATTCCCGATGCTGCAGGAACAGTATAAGACTGAGCTTGTGCTGAAACTTTCTAAAATGAAATCTAACTTGAATTAACAAAGGATAAACAACTACTCTCCTGCAGATACTTACTAAGTGGGCCCCCTTAGCAAGCATCAACTAATTTACATAGAAGATTGTACTCAGAACTCCATCAACTTCTATTCATAACGTGAAATCATTTACATTGATTGTTTTGCTTCAAAAAACTAACAAAAACTCTGATTCATATTATGACTCTAACTCTTACATAATCTGCTTCTCTATCTATTTCCTATTTTTTTCCTGTTCTCCTTCCTTGTTCACCCACGCAGGAGGAACACTTATTTAAATCAGGAAAACAACTAACTAACTAACCCTAACAGAGAAAGACGTGGATGTAAAATGTATCCCGAAATCGAGGAACAAACTTCATAAATGAGTTTATTCGTTCAACCTGATCCAGAGAGAATCTAACACTCCACTCTTTCCAGATTAACTGACATTTAAATTCCTTCCCAACAGTTTCGGTCAAAGAGTCTTCGCCAGAGCTTCCTCAAAGTCGTGCAGGAAATGGACTTTACTGCAAGGCAGAGATCAGTTGCGCTTGACTCGATCATACTTTCTTCAACAACCTGCGAAACACAAGGTAACAGATGTGAAAGAAAAGACGCATGGCACATACACAATATCCATTCATTAATCACATATTTAAATCTATTTCATCATTCAAAAACTACATGCATTATACTAGTCATTTGGGGAGTCAAACAGGGTAATAAATATAAACATATCAACATGATAGGCTGCAGGAACATGAAAGTGTATTGCTACAGGATATCCCCCAATAAAAGGTTTCTTAAAGAGTTAAACAACCATGAACAACAAAAGTGAGGGTAGTAAAAGTACACCATGATACCCAAATTATGAGCATATTTTGGGCTCATCAACTGGGTTCTCTTGGCTGGATGGATTTCCATGTTTTATTTCAGGACCTAGATTTTTAGTATGCTAATGGTTGACTTTGCAATTGTTGTGAGGGTGTTGGTTCAGGTTTTTCAATGGTGCTCATTTTGTTGAAGCTGGTCTTGGTTTCTCTAGAGGTACGGTGGATTGGGTGGTATTCAGAGTTTATTTTAAAGACCTAGATACTTTTGCTGCTGGCATTTGTTAGGCTCATTCTTTCTGGTGCAATCTTAGACTTCTCTTTGAATACTGGGTCTTCTTTTGAGGTGGAGACCTCTCTTATGGAGGTGGAGTCCTCTCCTTTTATGGGTGAGGTGTATTATGTGGTTGAAGGCTCTCTCCTACATCTCCCATTGAGGCAGAGGCCATTCCTATTTAGGTGGAGTGTTGGTTTGCAAGTGTTGTGTGATTGTTGTGGTAAGGATGAGCTTGGATTTTTCTCCTATAGAGGTGGAGAGAAATGTTGGATTTTGTGGTTTAAGGCTAGAGTCGTGAGTGTGTGCGGTGACTTCTCCTATAGAGGTGGAGAGGGAGTGTTGTTGGGCTCTATTTTTTCTGCCCTTAGGGTTAGCTGTGATTTGGTTGTTTCTACCAGTGGTTTGAAGAGTCTAATTTTCTTGTATGAATGGTATGATGTTGCCTCTATTACAAGCAATTTGTATGGGTTTAAGGTCCCTGCCAAAACCTAGTTGTAAAGGGTTGATGGTCCCTTCAAAACCTTTGGGTTCAAGATCCCTATAAAAATCTTGTTTCTGTGTTTGGCAGCTGGGTGGCTACTGGTTTGGGTTGTGAATTTGTCCCTGTTTAGTTGTTGGGTGCTCTTGTCTCTTTCTTCAGGCAACATGATCATCCTAGTTTGGGTTTTGGGTCCCTTCAAAACCTGATGGTTTCGGGTCCATTCAAAACCTATTTGTAAATGGTTTTAGTTCCATTCAAAACCAGTTTTTCCCTCTAATCAAAATATTTCCTCAATTTGTATTAAGTTTGCAAGTTATGGTAGTTGTGGACCAAGATTCATATTATTTAATGTTGAAAATCAATGTTCATGTTTCTCTTGTCGACATCTATTACAAATTGGGCCTTCACGAACTTGTACAACCTTCATTATAGGGTAACTTTATTAACAAATGTAACACATGCTTGGCACTGCAAGTTTATCTAGACCATGTCGAAATATCATTTGTAAATCTTTCAAATCAAATTTGCACATTTCTATTGTTATTGCATGTGCCTAGATCTCTTTCATTTAGTCTTCTTTGTAGTCATCTTCGTCTTCTCAATTGAGAGGTTAACTCCTCTTGTGACTATTATTTTCTACATGATTTCTAGTTTCAACATTCATTGCATCTTGAACTATATTATCTAGCGTTTGTAACACACAATCTATTATAATTAGATTCATTCCTTTAGATCTACCCTCTGTATTCCCATGAGATTGATAATTCCTTTCAACAAATTCATGATTGTGTACTTGTATTTGTTGTCTTTCTATCTCATTAAATTGGTCTAAATGCTCATCTATTTGTAATCTTCTTCTTAATATATATTGCTCCTCTTGAGATGTTCATACATGGTGTATTATCATTTCATCTACATGTCTCATTTTTGCTTCAATCTCTTCAAAATTGTCATGTCTGCCTTACGTTTAAAAATAATAATACAAATTAAATGAAAAATGTTATTTATTTATAATATATTATTTAAACCTCTTAATAAAGCAATGCGTGTCTTTATAAAAACTATTAAAAAATAAAATATAAATTAAATAAGTATTATAATTATGAGAAATTTTATTATACACTAATTTTATAAAAAAATATATCACAAAATTAATACATGTTTTTGATATAAAAAGTAGCAAAACAAGGGTGTTGTCCCTTTAATACAAAGCCCTGTGGGTGATTAGCAACAAAATAACAACATCAGCACATTATCAGCAAAAAACAAAACAACGAACCAGACACCCTAACCTTTCCATATCAAAAACCACAACCAAAGCACAAGCAGAGTACCCATAATACCAATAAACATCTTGAGAAACCTAACCAACCTACACTTAGCATCAACATAATTAAAAATTTATATTGCTAAACCATTGACTATACTACTGATAGTTTTCATTGTGAAAACCAAGTTTAAAAAAGTCTTAACCAAAGACCACCAGGGGTCATACTAGTCAGAGTTAAACACATAAACCGAAAAGGTATCAATAGAGAAATTAAAAAGACATGATGGCTAGTAAGGCCATTCCTAACCAAAATGCAAAATTGGATGAAGGAAAACATCCCATATCCCTAATCTTTCTTTCCATTGCATGGCTTCACCAATGTTATAGTGGCCCATTCCTCAGTGAGGAACTTGAAAATTTCCTTGTAGTTGGCATCTTCCTCAACGTTCTCAATGGAAGTATCCTTCTGTAACAAGCATAGAGTGGTGGCTGATCCAGGTGCATAATCTTTAGAGCAAAGCGGATGACATCATGAAGCCGTTTTTCCAAATTCTTCATTTTCTTATTAAGTTTTTCAACCTCCTCCCAGACAGTGTCCTGTTTGTTGCTTCCTTCTTCCATAGGGGCCTTCCCCTCAGCAATGGTCATGGCCCTAACCTTCCCCTTAACCATAACACGTGTAGGATCTAAAGAACCCATTTTTAGACTTTCAGAGACATGGGAGGAGCTTCTTGCAGAGGCTAAAAGGGCTTCCTCCTCCACATCCTTCCCATCCTTGCTCTTATTCTCACTTTCCCCTCCATTATTAGACTTAGAGGCCTCCTTGAGACTCTTCTCTTTTTCAGGTTTGGTTACTAGTCTATTGGACCTTCAAGGAGTACTGGTCTCCTTAGTAATTTCAATATCCGAGTCAATTTGTTGCAGCCTGAATTTGGTTTTCTTTGAAGCTTTGGCTTTAATTTTAAGGGTTGGGGCATTTTGTTTCTTATCCTTCCTCTTTTCAATAGACCTAGTATTAGGGGATGTGTCCTGGGGAGGGTTTTTCAAGGCTGGGTTTTTAATACATTTTTTCTTGCTGGAGCTTGGGGTTTCCATGAGACTGGCTGACGACAGAGTAGAAGAGACAGGGGTTTCTTCAACAATAATGGGCCGAGGAGGGTAGAGGGAAAGGTGAAAATGGTAGAGTCTAAACATAAGCCCTTGATACAGAATTGTAAAATTCTTACCCAAATTCATAGCTTCAACCACATCTTTCACAGTATTTTCCAGAGAGTGTAAAAGAAAAAACGGAATTGAAATATTGTTGTGATTTTTTAGATGATTGAGAAACGGAAGATGGTAATAGTAATACACACTGAATCTCCCCTCAAGTGTGAAGTATTTCATCAAAACCATGCACACTTTTTCCTAGGGTTTAGGAAGCTGCTCACAATCATAGCCACCACAAAGTTTGATAGGTTGTTCATCCCCACAAAAGAATTGGTTAAGGCTGGCCTGGTTAGAAACTTTTCTTGTTTTCTTCCATTTTCACCCATCCATTGTAAGACTAGTGGCCTTAGCAATTATCTCCTCTTTCACTTCAAAGGAAATACTCCCCACTGTCACCCTTCTTGCGGTCCAAGAGGTGACAAATTTCTCAAAGAGAATTTCATCAAACCCTGACATACATTCCATGAACTAACATTCCATGAACTAGGTGATTCCTCCCTCTTTGCAGATATGTTTGATGGTGTTGTCCTTCTTCCATTCATCAAATTTATCAGGCTCAACACAAACATGATCTCCACCCATGATTCCAGCAAGCAAATGGTGAGAAGAAAAAGTAGTTGCAGAGTAATTGTTAAGCAAATGCTAAGTGAGAATAAGAATTATAGAGCGATTGTGATGAAACCCCAATTTAGAACCAACCACAATGGAATAAAAAAGAGATAAAAACTGGAAATCCACGTAATTATTATGTTCAGTATCACCCCCCATATCCAACACAAAATTAACAATTCCCCCTTGCGAGCAGTCCATCGCTCGATAAAGAAAGGGGACATTAATAATTCTAGACATCTCATAAAATCGAAAAAAATTAGCTAGGCCGATGGAGGTGACAATTAATGAAGGGGTTCAAAAAATAATGAGCCTTCCAAATTTTAAACCCATTATAAAAGGTCACGGTGGCATCCAAGCAATAAAAGTACATTCCAATTGGCATTTCCTTCTCATAGGCCTTCCCATACAACAACGACCAATTTTTAAAATTTGAAACCCCGCCAAGACAACTAACTAAAGTTAGTGAACTCCAAAACAGGGCTATAAAACAAATTTTGTTAGCTTCCATGGTGAACTGGGCGAGAATCTTTCCTCAGGAGGGACAATGTATAAAGAGGCAAAGAAAATTCCTTCCTCCAAGAACAAAGGCCATCATGATCAAGTCCCATGATGGCCATACTGTCAGCAACCACATTTCCTTCCCTAAATACATGTTGTAGAGTGAACTCCTCCAACCTAGTAAGGAGAGATCTAATATCATAACTAACCATCCAACTAACATTGTTCCTTTCGTGGCTTCAATTATCAATCGAGAATCACCTTTGATTTCTAGGGTTCAGACGTCAATCGATGTAACGCCTCGCCACACAACCCTAGAGGAAGTTGCAATTAACTACTCAAACGTACTAATTTTTTTGTTTTGTTTAAGTACAAAACATGCAAGTTCACTACCCATTGCCAACAACCTCTAAGGTTACGAGACTAAGATTACTTAAAATCCCCAAACAAGAAACATGAATTGAAACCATAACATTTAATTACTTAAATAATTAAGAACTCATACATTCCATACATGATAAATTACATCAAAGCATAAGAGATACCACATGTTTTCAAATAATGATAATTTGACAATAAGATTACAACTCTCATTCCCCGAATGAGGTAAATCCAATAAGCATGATTACATATTACATATTCCACCTCGATAACAAATGAGGGGTAATAAATTACAATATCATCTAAAAAGAATAAAGCATGAAATGGAACTGGATCTCATAAGCTCTCCAACTGGAAATCTCATCCACACGAACAAGAAGAAGACCCAACAAATTAAGGTGCATGTTCCACCCAACCATGTGATACCCGAAGGCTCACCCCCCGTGCTAGGAGATAGTAACAAGGATTTATAGACAAGACCATCTACCTCTAGACATAGGCTAACACATAACTAAACTGAATTAAATACAAGTACAACATCACTTAACACAATGGTTACAATGCTTCCAGAGTTAAATAATCAATTGCATCACTGATACAAACATACTGCTGACTTAGGAGAAGTGTCATCACAATGTTACATGGGATATCCTAGTAAGTCTTCCTAGGTCCCGGCCCCCATCTCGGGATATCTTGGAAACCTCTAACGACTCCCGACCCCTCATGCAAACCAATGCGGAATCGGCTATCTCTCGTGAAGACGAGATAACGATCTTGCCATTCTAGGACTTATTGTCCCATCCCAAGTCTATACAAGCCCTTGCATCCATGAGCAAGGAAAAATTACTCTTATTAAGTGTTTGATACTACCTAACCTCTAATAATTTTATTTACATTATCACTAGATTAACTAACTTACAATGAGTTACCCTGACACAACTTTGTGTGTCGGCCCTCATTGCAAGCCACTCCTCTAAGACATGTGGAATAACTCCACAACCCAAGGGTACACAAGTGCAACCTAAGGATATTAAATCCCTATCCACGACATAGAGTCAACACATCTCGTTCGTGATTACCGGGTATCTAACTGGATACATTTAAATGCACTACCTAAGGAAAATCCAAAGGTTGACTAACACATTTCGACAACCCACATAATTAAATGAAAACCCATATGGAAGACTTACATAAACAAATAACTCCATTTACCCAACGTCAAGAATGAGAGAAATCACATAATGAAAAGGCAATTTGGTAATTTAATACCTTATTTTAGGATTCCCTAAATCCAAGCACAACAATGACATATTTCATGTAACAATAAAAATAATTAACATTATTTGCAAATACTCAAAAGTAAATAAAATTGCATTGGCACATTAAGGAATCTAAAACTAATAATTTAATTCCATTTTCCTCAACTATACATAATAATTAGAATCAAAGTTTTAAATAAAATCATTTTATTATAAAATCAATTTTTTTGCACCAATTACCATGAAATAACCATCTTAAAATAATTATATTTAAATATAAATATATATTAAATATATATATATACTTAATGTATATACAAATATATATATATATATATATATATATATATATATATAATTATTATTTAAATATATATATTTAAAATCAACCATTTAAATTCCAAATCAAATTATTTAAATAAATTCCAATTATTTTAAAATATATAGTATATATATTATATATAATATATAATATATAATATATATATTATATATTATATAATATATAACATATATATTAAATAATAATAAAAATAACAAAAATAAACATATTATATATATTATATATATATATTATATTATATATATATTATATATTATATTATATATATATATATTATATATTATATTATATATATATATTATATATTATATCTATATATATTATATATAATATATATATATAATAAAATAAAATAAAGTTTTTTTTTTTTGGGACGCCAAACCCCCAAAAGAGAGGGGACACAGCCAAGGCTGCGCCCAGCCTCCCCTGTGGAGGCTGCGCTGCCTATGACAGCACTTCCCCCACAGTCTGTGGGGAGCGCTACCACAACAGTGCCCTCCACTGGGGGCATGGCTGTGGCAACCATGGTTGCCCCACCCCTCAATTAAAATATATATATATTTTTAATTAAAAATTAAGAAAAAATGAAATTTCCCCTGTTATTTTTTTGACGAATTTTCTCTGAAAATTTTGATAGTAAGTTTTTTTTTAAAACAAAAATATTCTAGCATGCACAAAAATTAGATTTATAATATATGTATGTATATATATATTAACAAAATACATACATATATATATACATAAATTTCCATTTTACAATTAAATTGAACAATTTTTCTACAAAAAAATGACAAATTACAGAGGCTCTCTTTTTTTTGTTTTCTTTTGTTCACAAAATTTACAGAGGAATTCTATCTCCACAAATTTACAGAAGAACTCAATTTCCACCATTTAAACAGAGATTTGCAAGGATTTCTGTTGGTTTCTTTTGTTGTCTTTTTCAAAATTTCTATTGAATAAAAATGATTTGCCAGAATTTCTATTGTTTTCTTTTTCCATTTTCTACAAGAGTCTAAATCTTTACCAAGATTTCAACAAAGGTTTTCAAATTTGTTTACAAACAAGTTTTCAAAATTGAAAATCTAAAATTTCAAAACAATAAAACAAGAAGAACCTGTGATCTAAAGTCTGAAGAAAACAATTTGATGTTGTGCTTCCTTGCCAATTCAAAATTCCAGATCTCCTTCCAAGTCTCCACTTTCAAATCCAAGATTAAATTAAAAAAACTAAAAGAAAGCCCTCTTTCTCTTTTTTTTAACAACAAATTCTCTCCAAAAATTGAAAATCAAAACCCAAAATGAAAAAAATAGAATCCCTCTCATAAGTTTTTCCCCAAATTTAGTCAACTTCCCTAAAATATCCCATCCACCATTGTTATTACTCCCTCTATGCATTTTGGAGATATTTTATTTTATTTTTAAATTTAAAATCAAATTTATTTTCAACATGACTTTATTACTTCTTTTTTTAAAATTTCTATTTCAAAATGAATTTAAAACTTTTAATAATTTCTTTTCAAAAAGCATTTAAACTTTTAAAATTTTCTTTCCAAAAGAATTTAACACTTTTAAAATTTCTTTTTCAAAAAATCATTTAACACTTTTTATTTCATGCATTTTTTCAAAACACATGAACCATTTAATTTATTTACTCTACAAATAAGTTTAATTAATTGATTCAACACAATTAATTTAATTAATCAATAAAATAAATCTACTCCAAAATTAGATTATTATATTAATTAAATTTAATTAATTAATAAATTAAATAACATTTTTAACATTACAACTAGATTTATTTAATAAACAACCTAAATACATAAAGCCATTTATTTACTTTTTTCAACTTGCAATTAAATAAATCAAGGAGAGATGAACAACAAAGAAGCAACTTAACCCGACTAAAACCCGGCGACACACTATGACTAGGGTGATGACTTGACACGAAAAACCTAGCTACTATCTCCCAATCGAATACCGTTGGCCAATGGACACGCTCAAACCTGTGAAACCAGGTGGAGTCGATGTCCTGTACATGTCAACCTACTAACAAAGAGTATATCGAACATGCATATATATAACATAATAAAACACACTGTGAAGAGGAAATCTCAGAATCACAGGGCGCTCGCAAGCGAGTGGTGCAATCCCATCCCCTTCACCAATACAGTATTACTAATTGACGAATCTAACATCAATAATATACTCAAAAGCATAAAACATCATTAATTCAAATATCTGTTAAGCTAATTCAAAGCATGCCATAATGATAACATTAGAGTAAAATACCATCACATAAAAATATAACATTCGCATCGCTTTATAGTTTGTGATCAAATAGTAGCCAAGTACCATAGTCAAAGTATTAACAGAAACAAAACATAACAAAGAAGAACATTTCCCGATCAAAAGAGCCAAAATGGAGGGGTGCTACAATCGATAGCGCAATCCTAAGCCCCCAAAGCAGTGCCATACCTTCCGCCTAATTGTTTGTGTGTTCTTTTAAATTCCCTATGTAGGCTACTATCAGACAACCATTATGGTCCCTAATGACACCACCCCAGCCGCTTTCCCAGCTCTGGCCACCCCATCAAAATTTAGCTTGTACCAGGGTGGTCTAGGAGCTTTCCATTTTGTGTTATATCTGGCCACCTTCTTAGAATTGTCAGACTTGTGGAAGTCCCTAGGAAGTTTCCATATTCTAGCAATTGCACTGTCCCAACCGGTTGGGGGATTACTAGGAGTCTTCCATCTACAAACATAGATGTTGTCCAATAGAAGTTTATTAAGAGTTATCAACACACTGTAAACACTACTCTCCTTGTCCCTAAAGATCCTATTATTCCTCTTTTTCCACAGACACCAACAACTATGTGGTAGAATTTGCTGCCAAAGTTGTCTAATAAGAGGATGGTTTGAAGGGCACTTCCAATTAATAACAAATTGTTGAATATCCCTGCAAAACACCCATTGGATGTTGAACTTTTGGAGGACATTTTTCCAAACTTGGGAAGCAAATTGGCAGTGGATGAAAAGATGGGAGATTGTCTTCTCTTCCTATTTACAAAGGGTACACCTATTGGGAAATCAAAACCCCCTTTTAACAAGGTTGTCCAGAGTTAGGATTTTACCATGAATAAAAGCCCACCGAAAGAAGTTGATCTTTGGGATGAGTTGTGGGTTCCAAACCTTCTTCCAACAGTTCTCATCACCATCAAATTTTAACAACATATGGTAAGCAAACTTAACCGAAAAGGCCCCTATGTAATTTTTCATCCAAAAAAACTTGTCCTCCTTAGGAAAAAGGGGAAGACTCACTTTATTTATTAATGATTGAAGATCAACAACCTTTGGAAGAAGGTCAGGTTTGTCTAAGAAAATTTAATCAAGGTTTTTCCATTTACCTCTCGGGTGATATAATCAGCAATATAAGTGCCAATGAAGGGCATAGCTTGCTCCCTTAGAATATTGAAATTTTTGTTAGCAAGGGGTTTGTCCCCAATCCATCGGTCCTCCTAGAATCTTATTAATCTCCCATTGCCAATTTTCCATTTAAGACGTTCCTTAATAAGTGATATGCATTTGAAGATATTGTTCCATATCTTTGATCCAGAGGGGAGGCCAGCCAAGTGAAGGACCCTGGAGAAGCATCCTTGGTTCAGATACTTAGCCCTCATAATGTTGCACCAGTCAACTTTGCGAATGACGAGATTCCAACCTATTTTGGTAATAAGGGCTTTGTTAACTAAATTGGTTAACTTTCTAATCCCTAGACCACCTTAGCTTTTTGGATGACAGACAGTGTCCCAATTGATAAGAGCCAATCTTTTTTTATCCTCAACACCAGTCCAAAGGAAATTCCTTTGGACTCTTTCTAGTTTCTCCACCATGGAGCCCGTAATTTTGAAGAGAGAGAGGAAATAGACTGAGATCCCTTGGAGAGAGGCTGAGAGCAATTGCGATTTACTAGCACTACTAAGGAGCTTACCCTTCCAACCCACAAGCTTCTTTTGTATCTTCTCCAGAATATTATTCCAAAAGATAGGAGTAACCTCCTTCATAGTAAGGGGGAGGCCAAGGTAGGTTCCCGAGAGAGAAGCACTTTGACAACCCAGGATAGTCAAGATCTTAGCTTGCAAATCCATCTTGGTGTTAAAGAAATAGATACTACTTTTTTGATAATTGATACATTTCCCAGAGGCATTGGCATAACCATGAAGGAGGCCTTTTCATTCTCTAGCTTTAACCACTAAAGAATTTCCAAAAAGGAAAGTTTCATCCACAAATTGTTGTAGAACCGAGGGGGTAGAGTAGAGGTAGCTTTGATTCCCTGAATCCTGCCCGTATGTGAAAGATACATAAAATTCCTACTAAGGACTTCAAAAACCATAATGAAAAGATAGGGTGATAAAGGATCACCTTGCTTGATGCCTTTTCTAGCTTTAAAGAATCCCCAAGGAATCCCATTGACCAAGACAAAATAGTGAACTGACTCGACACATTCTCGGACAATCCCAATTAGCTTATCATTAAAGCCAAATTTAGATAGAACCTTGTAAATAAATTTCCATCTAACTCTATCATAGCCTTATAAATGTCCAACTTGAAAGCCATACCTTGGTTCCTACTTTTTTCCATTGAGTGGATAATTTCGTGGGTAGTAATAGTAGGATCAAGGATTTATCTTCCTGGGATGAATGATGATCTTGTCTAGAAGTGGCTTCAGTCAATTGACCAAAACTTTAGAGAAAATATTGTAGACAGTGTTGCATAAACTTATAGGCTTGAAGTCAGCCATACACTTCAAGTCCTGGATTTTAGGGACTAAGACAATGTAGGTATTATTCAACTTTTTCAGCAATTTACTAGTTCTAAAAAGTCTTTGATTACCATAGTCACATCATAGCTGACAACGTTCCAGTAGTCTTGAAAGAAAGCCGGAGGAAAACAATCCGGCCCAGGGGCCTTATAGGCACCCATAACAAACACTTCCATCTTAACTTCATCCTCATAAACAAGGGCTAAGAGTTGCTTATTGTCCTTCTGTAATGCCCTGCCACGCAACCCTAGGGGAAGTTGCAATTTACTACACAAACGAACTAATTTTTTTTTTTGAAAAAGAACAATTAACATGCACGATCACTAACCAATTGCCAAAAAATCCCCTAAGGTTACGAGACTGAGTTACTTAAACCCAAACAAGAAACATGAATTAAACAAAACATTTAAATTACTTAAAGCATTAAGAACGCATACATTCCAAATAAGATTAATTAATTCAAGAATCATAAATACCACATGATTTCAAAGAACAATTACTTTACAACATAATTACAACACTCATTCCCCAAATGAGATAAATCCAATAATCATGATTACATATTACAATTTCCACCTTGATAACAAATGAAGGGTAATAAAATACAATATACAACTGAAAGGATAAAGCATGACATGAAACTGGATCCCACGAGCTCTCCAACTGGAAGTCTCGTCCACACGAACAAGAAGACAACCCAACGGATTAAGGTGCACGTTCCACCCAACCATGTGATACCCAAAGGCTCACCCCCCGTGCTAGGAGATAGTAACAAGGAATCCAACACAAGACCATCTACCACTAGACACAGGTTAAAGCATAAACTGAACTGAAACAACTACAACCACAAAATTACTTAACACAAAGTTACAGTGCTTCTAGAGAACAAAGATCTTTTACGCAGTACAACAACTGACTTGGTTGACATAGCGAGAGTGTCACACAACAATTGTTATGAGTTACCCTGGCTCAACTGTCTAAGGCAACCAAACCCACATCTTGGGCTATCCAGGCTCAACTCTACCAGCCATCGTACCCTCATACCAACTGTGCTTCTCGTCTCATCTCAAACCTTAAAAGCGAATGAGCTATGAGAGAGACATTAATTATCTTAATTAGTCTGAGAGTTTTTCATTAATTCTTTTTAAGTTATTACTTACTTAAACCCTAAGTGAGTTACCCTGGCGCCCCTTTGTGTGTCAGACCCCCACATAGAGCCACTCTCCTATCGACAACACATACGATACAAAGACCACAACCAATGGGTAACTAGATAAGATGACCTATCCAAACCAAGGAGGCAACAAATAAAGGAACTCACTCCAAACACAGGAGGAAACAAAAGTACAAAACCCTTTCCAACCACTGGAGGCTACAAAGGTCAAAACCCTCTCCAACGATTGGAGGAAACACAGGTCAAACCCTCTCCAAGCACTGGAGGAAACAAAGATACAAAATCACTCCTTCCCAAGGAGGCACAAATCCCAAGACAATCCAAAGGTTGACTAACATGACGACCACCCATATAATTAAATGAAACCCTATCTGGAAGACTTCAAGACATCTACTCCATTGCACAACATCGAGAAGGTCAAACATGACTAGCAACCACTTCAAACAATTCAAACAAGCTAACGTTCGAGTTTCCTAAACCCAAGTCAAGCAATGACATAGTACAAGAATTCAATTTAAATAATTAGCATTATTCACTTGAACACAAAATAAAACAAATTACTTGATGCCATTGGGAACTTTAAGTTTAATATTTTAATTCTAATTACTCGATTATAAATAAGGATTAAACAATCTTTAAAAAAAATAAAGTCATTTACTTAATTCTACCAATTAATTTAAAATCAATATTTTCTTAAATCGAAAACGTTTAATCATACATCAATTTCGTTTCAACTATAATAATGAAAACATCATTTTAACCTTCCTATAAAGGATATCTAAATTATCATTTAAATATGAGCCACTAAAGTCCATTCTAAAACTCAACATTTTCCGATTTATATAAAATTGTCATAAAAACAAATTTTTAAATAAAACAATTATATTTTCCAAACATTATAATTAAATAATCCTTAAATGATTATTTTACAACTCACCATAACCCATATTATTTAAATTATATAAATAATATGTATATTTAAAAAGTAAAAAACAAGATATTCATTTAAAACTCAAATTATATAATATTGAATATTATATATATGCAATATTTTATTATATAAATAATATTAAATATTATATATACATATAATATTATATTATATATATAATAATATATATTACATATATTATATTTAATATAATATAATGAGAAATAACAATTTTAAAACAAAATAAATCAAAATAAAAAAAAGTAAGTTTTAAAAACTTTTAGGGTGAACCCTGGGGCACGCAGGCCCTGCTTCCCCATGGGCAGTGGCATCTGTGTGCAGAACACACAGCGCTGCCTCCCTGCGGGCGGCGATTGTGCACACAACGCCCGCCTCCCACGGGCGGCGGTGGCTGTGTGTTTGCACACAGCACCACCTCCCTGCGGGCGACGGTGGCTATGTGTACACACAAATTGGTGGGGGTTGGTTTCCCCACCCCACAAAACAATAATTTTATTTTTTTTATACAAAAACTTTCATTTCCCCTATTCTGGTAAAAACCAGAATGAAAAATTTTAACAGGGGAAGAAAATAAAACATTTTCCTTTGAATAGAGAAATTTTCAATAAACATTTCCAGCTGAAATTAAAAAAAAAAGAGCAATACATTTTGCAAAACTCAAACAAATTTTCCTAAACAACAAAAGGGTTTACATATTGAATTTAAAATGTAGATTTTTGATGGGTTTTCTTCCTTTAATTCACAATTGAATCCAACAGTTTGAACACTTTCAAAAAAAAGATTTTCAAAAATAAGAAATGCATAAAATTTCAAACATTGCACCTTATGTTTTCTCCAAGCTTCAAATCCTTCGATGGAGATTTTCCTTTTCCTTTTTCAATTCAACTTCACCAATCTTCAATCTTTTCTTCCCAATTTCTTCCAAGAATTTCAATCCAAGTTTGCTCTCCAAAATTGCAAATTAAAATTCAAAATAAAACAACCATTCCCTTTTGCAATCCCTTCTCCAAATTTGTCAAACCCCTAATTTTGAACTCACCCACCAAAATTTATTGCTAAACTAGATATTTTATTTTTGCAATTTAATAAAATAATTTCCATTTTCCATTGAATTTGCATAATATTTATTTAAAACAAAGTTCTATTTTGCAACCAAAAGATAATTACATTTTCCTTTTTCCACAAAATTGAATTTACCCATCTACATTTAAAATCATTTTTAATTTTATTTCAAAAAGGAATGCAAGGCAATTTCTATTTTGATTTGATCTCAAAATTTAATAATGCTAACACAACATTTTAATTTAATTTATCAATAAATAAATCTAATCCATGATTAGATTATTTATTGATTGAATTAAACTAACTAATCAATTAATGAGCACTCCTTTATTTATTTTGACAATGAAATTAAATAAAACAAACACCATTTTTCTTGCAAATTTAAATATGCAAGTAAGGAGAGAAGAGGCAACAAAGAAAATAACTTATCCCAACTAACAACCCGACGACACACTATGACTAGGGTGATGTCACGACATAGAAAACCTAGCTACTATCTCCCAATTTTTTTTCGTTGGACAAGGGACACGCTCAGACCTGTGAACCAGGTGGAGTCGATGTCATGTACCTGTCAACCTGCAACAAAGATTACATCGAACATGCATATATATATAATATGATCAAACACACCATGAAGGGGAAATCTCAGAATCGTAGGGCACTTGCATGCGAGTGATACAATACCATCCCCTTTACCAATACAATATCACTAACTGACGCATCTAACATCAATGATATGATCACAAGCATAAAACATCATTAAATCGATTATTTGCTAAATTAATCCAAAACATGCCATAAAGATAACATTAGAATAAAATAACATCACATCCAAAATATAACTTTCACATCGTTTAACAATTCCGATCACAAGTGGCCTAGTTCCAAAGTCACATCATAACATAACAAAGCATTACAAGGAGAACACTGCCAATCCAAATATCCAAAATCGAGGTGTGTTACACCTTTGCACTAATAGCAGTTGGGAGCTGATACAAAATTCTGTCCTACACGTCAGTAGAGAGGCAACTATCATTATCCAAGTATATATGTCTAAAATAGCGTTCAACTGTTTCACCAATTTTATCTTCATAAGTAACCTTTTGATTAGCTTCATTTAGTAAGCATTTAATGGTGTTTCTTTTCTTGTGTTTGCTAGCCATCATGTGAAAAAAAGTTGAATTCCTATCACCCTCCTTCAGCCATTGCACTCTAGACCTCTGTTTCCAATATATTTCTTCTTTGCTTAAGTTATCTTTCCACTTCCTTCTCCAAGTTTCCTCTTCTTCATGTAATGATTGCAAAAGATTACCATTGGCCATTAGATTTTGGATGCTATCAAGCTTATCCCCAATCTCCTTTTTTGCTTAAAAATGTCACCAAAGGTTGACTTGGACCGCCCTCTAACTTCCTTTCTAATGAGATCAAGTTTTTGGGAGATTTTGTACATAGCTGACCCTTGGATCGAATAGCTCCAAATTTTTTTATGCAATTCTAGAAATCTGGATGTGTTGTCCACATAATTTCAAATCTGAAGGGGTGAGGGCCAAAGAAAGGCTTGTTCATCCATTGGAGAAGAATCGGGTTGTGATCAGAAACAATCCTAGGGAGGGAACTAAGAGATGCATTGCACCCCAAATCCCAACCCACAAAGACCAAAACTCTGTCTAAACGGACCTAAATAAGATGGTTACCTTTCCTATTGTTAGACCAAGTGAAAGGATTACCTTGCAGTTCCAAGTCAAACAAACTAGACTTGGTGGTGAAGTCTGAGAGTTCCTTCATGCTGTCACTGTAATCCACTAGGCCACCAAGTTTCTTTGAAGGGAACAGAGGGGAGTTAAAGGTCACCAACCACCATATACAAAGCATTTTTATCTTCCAGTATAAAAGATAAGACTTCTTCCCACATTCTTTTCCTTCCTCCATGAGTATTCGGGGCATAGATATTAAACAGATGCCAAGTGTAATTATCAGTTCTGAAGGTTAGAGCGAGGTAACTATGAGAAAACACATAGGCTTGCTCATCAATCTTAGTAGGATTCCACATAGTAGCAATGCCTCCAGAGGCTCCGTCAGCTTCGCTATAGTAGAAGGAGGAACCCAACCAAATTCTATTAGCTATTGAAGAAAATGTTTGATAAGCCATCTTAACTTCCTGCAGAAGAAGGACATCAATTTTAAGGTCTATAATGTATTGCCTAAGAGCAATTATTTTTGGGGGCTATTCAGCCCCCTCATGTTCCATGAGAGGAACTTCATTTTCTATTATGATGGGTTGAGTCTAGGGTTGACTTCCACCCACTGGCAATTTCCCTTTTTGTAGCTTTGTGCCTTGACAATCTCTCTAGGGGCCTTCCAACTTTGTTATTTGTCCCCACATCAACTTTCTTGGTTCTTGTTTTCTTCTTTTGAGTCTACCAGTCTTCGTTGTTAGCCCCATCTTGTAAAGATTTAGAGGTAGAGGGTTTAGTGTCCGGAGTGAGAATCACATATTTAGTGACTTCCCTAGCGAGGTCATCCACACAAGTTGGCTGAAAAGTTCTTGTGCATGAGGTGTCATTCTCTTTCTTTGACTTCGTAGGGGTAACTATCCCTATCTCCAACTGTTGTTGAATAGTAACCACAATTTTCTCCGTAGCCACACCATGGAACTGGTTAGCAACAATAGTAGCGTTAGCAGTGTTCCCCATGTCCATGCACACAAAGGACATAGGAGTAACTTCAATCTTACACTCTGTCCCCAAACCATAAACATGGGGAGGCAGACCTAGATCCCTCTGTGGGGAGATTTCACCTTCCTCCAGGAAGCCAGGGGACTTCCCCTGTTTCTCCTCGTTAGTATTCTCCTGAACCCCAGGGCCAGGGGATTTCATCATCTCATATAGGCCTTTAGTAAATGGATAATCATCTAGCTCATTAGAATTGGTGTTCTCCTGAGTATTACTGGAGCTGGGGATCTTCTACATTTCCTCCTCCCTAGATGAAAGGGATGGGATTTTCCCTTTCAACATGGGTTCCTTTGGCACTGGGGCTTTGTAGTCTGCAATGACATGCCCCTATTTTCCACATTTTTGACAGTACAAAGTGGCATTTTCATAAACTAGGGCCTGGGTCCATTTTCCCCATTTAGATCTCAGAGTAATAAAGTTGGGAAGAGCCTTGTTGATGGCCACATTAACACAAAATCGAGCAAAAACTAGCTTGGATTTAGCCAGAGTGACCACATCCGCTGTGACATAATGTCCAAAGGAGTTACCAACCCAATGGAAGATCTATTCATCCCAAAATTCTAATGGGAGGCCTGGCATGCAAACCCACATAGGAGCCATTCGATTAAGTTCCGCAGATGGATCGAAGCCCAGTTTCCATTTGGCCAAAGCTAAAAAATGTTTGTCACAAGCCCATGAACCTGAAAGAACATAGATCAAATCCTCCTCAACCATGAATTTGAAGAGGAATAAAAAATTAACACATGTTGATTGATAAATCTTATTTATTTATAATTAATAATTAATAATTTAATCCTCTTAATAAAAATATGTCTTTAAAAAAACATTGAAAAAAAATACAAATCATAGAAAGTAAATTTTATTTTATTTATGTAGAAAATTTGTAAATGATAGAAAGTAAAAATTGAAGTAAAATTTTATTTATGACTTACATATTAGAATTTACTTTTCTACCTTTAATTTTTTTTGAAAAATATACAAATCATAGAAAGTAAAATGATAGAAAGTAAAAATTAAATGCACATACTTAGTTGTATATTTTTCTTGAAATAATTGTGCACCTTCTCTCAATTCGTAAAATTTATTAATTGATTTTCCTGAAATAATTACTGTACTGTCAATTTGTATTTTTTGTGAATGCGTAATTATTTTTTCCCTTCTTCTTCCTCTCTCTATTTATATAACTAACAATCACACCTTGGTGTACAATGGGTACGCCGAAGAGGTGTGAATGCTCAATTACAAAAAATGTTGGTCTATTGTTTTGCATACATTTGTGCAAGATCAATCGGTAGTAAGGGTAAGGTCCCATAGAGGGGGAGCTTCCTTAAAAGTCTCAACGGATGTTTCTTAGCTTTTTTAGGAATATTTTAAAGTTCTTGGTTCATGGGTTTAATGTTGCAATTCTACTTAAAAATTTAAGCTCCAAAATTTAAGGAATGAACTGTAGTACATTTTGATAAAAAATAATAAATGAATGAAAATTCTTTCATTTTTATTTTTTGATAAAAATTTAAAATTTTAGATGATAGAAAAGTGGTAGAAAAAATTCCTAAGCTGTTAGGGCTATTTCTAGCCCCACCTCAATTTCACCAGCTTAAATCTACAGTCCTAAAAGGTAGGGGCTGTTATTTTTCAGGAAAAGATTCCAATTAATCCTGTAGCATAATTATTTTTTCCCCATGGGACCTCTAGCTCCATGAAAATAGATGCCCAAGCCCCCCCCATGGGACCATACTGTAAGTAGTATCATAATTTTCTCCCTCATCCTTTCTTATTTAGTTTTGCACATTTATCGAACATGTCATTTCTATGTCATTAAAGGATTCATAAAAAACTATCTCATTTTTTCCATCTTACTTATGCTCTATAAAGCAGCTTCCAAAGATAAGGTTACAAAGAAATCCATCATTTATATAATGCTACTCCTTATCATGACTTGAACATTTCTTCATGTACCATTGTAGGGATCTGCTTGGAGGAAAAATAGTACAAGTTTAAATCAAGCTGAACTTTATGATTTTGTTGGAATTTTTAAAATGTAACCTCTATTTAAGTTGCAATTTTTTCCAATCCATGGCCTAGCCCTTGTGTTGTTTACATTAATCACACTCAAAATGTAACTTGCATACCAATGATAGAGAATGCAAACAAAGATGAGAAGAACAAGGTAATAGATGGAAAATATATATTTTATTCAAATGATTTATTATAAATTTTTGTGTACTCTTCTTTCAAAATTTTCATGGAATTTCCTGAATAGGGAAACTGGGTGGAATGTGCATACAGTGGGGTTGTATCCACACTTTAGTTAATGGAGGTCATAAAATGTTATCCATGAGACTGATTAATTGCAAAGAGATCCCAATTTTTTTTAGTAGAACCTTATGAGTAAATTTGTTGATTGGATACATTAAATAACCTTGTTAAGGGCCTTAAGCATACAATAGGCAAAAAATGTTAAGAAGAATAACCTAGTTTTCCGTCAAAACCACTTTCAACCAATGAGAACTTCAAACTTAGTAGTTGATTATTGCACAACATGGAGTATAGGTAAGCCACAACAAATGTGCATCATGTACTTCAGTATTGTCTGGTAGGCAAAACCAAAAGAAACTAATTGGATAGAATTTACAAATCTAAACAAGAAACAAATTTAAACCCAATTGATATATATTATGTACAACACCAATAAAAACATGTATGACATAGCAATTTTACATCCAATACATCCTCATGTAAAGAAAGTAACAACAATCTCACATCCAACACATTTTTTAATGAAATTTTGTTTGTCATAGATGCATGAAATATGAGTAGTCCCGTTGAAATATGATCCATGCAACTTGAGATTTGATTTGATACATATAATCCTTAGAGATGGTACTCATAAGCACTATTAATTTCCCAAATCTAGTTTACATGCCTCCTTATGTATGCACACATGGAACACATTAGCCATGGAAATACCCAACTATTTGTAAAACTTTAAAAATGGCATTTGACTAACCTATTTTCTATCATATATAGAATACATGTTGGTACATATTGTTACTTGATACGTACTGTTGACAAATACAACCCACAAAATGCAAAATAATAAAATCATACATTATTCCAAAGTGTATATAAACTTAGCCCATATTGATATACACTGTTACTTGTTACATGTTGGTATATAAACTTAGCCCATCAAGAAAGGAATAGAAATAATAGGAAATAATCTTTTTTCTTACCAAACATTATTCAGTTACATCCATTAGTAGATTAAGATGACCATACATAGATGAAATTAATAAGCATATAAGGTGATCCCATATAATGATTCAAATTTCAAAGACAGGAATGGCCATACCACATCAATATATTTGTTTCATATATATGAAACATAATTGCTAAGATAGATAATACCTGATACATACAACAATTTATGTTACTTACGTCAACTATACCATCAAAACCGAATTCCAAAATTTTGAATTTTGTGCTTTATTCAATGTAGTTGATAAAATAGAAGTAACTAACCTATAGGTGTTTTTGGTATTAGTGTTTGTTTAGGAGTTTGAATTTGATAATACCAATAAGTGTTCTTCCTCTAGATTTCGACGAGCTACACATGGGGTTTGTTGCATACGTGCATATCATTCAAATGTGAAGGCTGGTTTGATGCATAGGCTTGCAAGTTGACACACTCTAGAAATAGCTATGAATGTTAGGCCTTGCCGTGTTTGGTAGCCTGATTTAATGCAATGGTAATAATGTCCAAGCTGAAGGCCAGTCTAAAATTCCTCAAAAGTGGCCTCTTTGACCATCATTTGAATCAAGACTTTTGTGAAGCCCTTTTGTTTGAAAATATAATGTTGTTGTATATTTTTGTGCATACAGTGTTACTGAATATGTGTACTTACTATGTCTGTTGTTATCTTGTGGATGTTTCTTGATTTATGTTTGCTTGTGTTTTGATAAGTCTATGAATTTTTCAGTTTGGTATAATAGCATTTTAAAATGCTCAGAGAAAGAGTTATTTTTCTAAATAGATTTGTTGTGTTTCTTTATTTGAAGATAATTGAACTATTATTCTCTATACATGGGTCTGTTAAAAAATTACTCTTTTGTTGTTATGAATGATTCATTATAAAAAGGAAGTTGGTTCAGCTTGCTTGAAAATATAATAGTTTGCATGTAAGATATTTAATAAATATATTTAACATCTATTATTAATTTATTAAAAAAATAAAAATTATTATAACCATTATGAAATAAATTATAAAAAATTAAAATTAAAATCAAATATAAATTATTTAAAAACCTTAAATAAAAAAACTAATATATATGCTCCAAACAAGAGAATATATTTACTAGAACAGTAGAAAGAAAATACACGACTAAGATGTGGAAGCCAAAGGTGCATATGTGATATTATAATAGGGTAAAAGCGCAAAGTTGTGTCACACTTTATAAAGGAAACAACCAACACTGATCCAACTTTTAAACTTGAATCACTAAAAAGTGGCATATATGTTTTGAATTTTGAAATGATGTAAAGTAGTAAAATATGTATTTTTTAGTATACTTTATGTTTGTATTTAAAAAAAAAATTAAAAAATTACTTTAAACTAGTTTTTAATAAATTAACACTATAATTTAGTTGCTGGTAAAATGCTGAAAAATGAAGTTGCATGAAACATCAAACTTTTTATAGTAAATTTTATTTTTTTTCTTTCAAATTTTTTGTGTGTATTTATAACTTGAAATTTTAGTGCATGGATATATTTTTTCCAATTTTGATAAATATATATTTTTTAAAAAATATTAAAATGTGTGTGAATTGAAAAATAGTTGCTTCCATTGGACGTCAACTTTCATATTAAATATTTATCTAAAATGGAAAAGAAAATATACCATCTTGAAATAGATTCTTTTATCTAGTGCATCATATTTTTTTGAATTTTTTTTAATAAGTTTTAGTATTTTTCCTTGGCATGGTAATCAACCTAATATTTTGTGTTGATAACCTACTTTTAGTAAAAATAAAAAATAAAATATATATAATAATTAACTATTAAAATAAATATATATTTGAAAACTACACTTATGGATCTACAAAAGTGTATTTTTATATTTTTTAAAAAATGTTATTTACATTAGTAGGAGTTATTGAAACTTCAATTTTTTCAAATAATTTTATTTTTTTGGTAATTGGACTCAAAGTGGTGCTCCATATTTTTTAGCCAACAATTTTAGTTGAAATAGTTGTGGAAGTATCTAACTTAGCTAGAATGAATCTTACCAGATCATATGTTTGACCAAAATTGATTTTTAGTTAGAAATACTTAAATTTAGTTGTGTTAATAAGTTGGCTGAAAGTGTGACACAACTTTATGCTTTTACCCAATATCCAAACTGAAATTTGAGTTAAGGCAATTGATAAGAAGGTTTGCATTGTAGCGTAGTAAATGTTGGCGGGGCGGTTTTGAAGAAAATAGGGGAATGGATGTTAAACAAGACCGACAATATAATGAGTTGATTGGTCCGTGGTGATGTGGTAGAGAATGTGTTCCTTGTAGGGGGTTGCACAACAACAGGAAAACTATGTGAATGTCTCCTAAAATAAGTGTATTGATATATAGTTTTCAAATTCTTAATAAAATGGGAAAATGGAATTTTGATTATATCTAATCATTTCTCTGATTGCTATCATATCCAATGGAGAAAATGGCATTTTGACCAAATTTATTCATTTCTTCGATTGGGGAAAAACCCATAAGCATTCCAAACAAAGGCTTAGCCAAAATGCCATGTTGTAAAAGTTTGATGAAATTGTCATTTTTATTATTTTTGTGAAGACGACCATTTGTTGTACAGGCCAACACATTGCCATTACAAAGTGTGCATCTATAGAAAAGCCTTCAAAAACTCTCAGGTAGTTGTGAAGCCGAACTTCACAATACTTCACAATATATGCCCACATAATTGTATTCTATATGGAAAAAGTGAACCAACATGGTTTGTAGTTTGTGTTTTGGTATAGGTATGGATTGTTCTCAATTTAATTTGACATAAAATATGCACCCAAAAAGGATTTTAAACAATTCCCGAGTGTTTGATTATGGTGTGATGTATGTCCACATGCTATTCCAAAGCCCCTCTCATGCCAAAGATAGTTTGACTTGACTCTTGCCAATTAGAGTTAATTGAATGTTACCAGATTTATACACGATAGTCATTAGTAGAAAGACTAACACATCACTAAATTATTGAGTGTCCTTGTATAGAAAATCCTTTCGAAAATCTAGGGCGAATGTAATTGGCATATGTAAAGCCAACCACCACAATATTTTCCCACATAATTGTAGTTTATGGAAAAATTGAAGCATTGTAATAGGACATGCACACCCATCAAAACATAATCAATATCCAATCTCTGCATTTTTGTATTGATGTATGCAACTGCTACTGCAAAGCATAGTAGCAACAAGACCCCAAAAGATTCTATCCAATGACAATGCATGCAAGTTTTTTATTGATTCTATCCAACGATAATGCATGCAACTTTTTTGTTTTACTATTATTAGTAAAATATGATCAGTTTCAACCATATAAACATTACAAATAGTGAAGTGAAATTTGATCAAGTATAATCTAATGTTGAAAAATAAAATAGATAAGCAAAAAGGAACCAGTTATCACTACTTTTGAAACCAACTTTTGCAATGGATTGTGAAACATTTTTGCTCTCAAATATATACCAGAGTCTAACAAAACTTGCAATTTTTTCTTTAATAGATTTGTACATATCAAAGTAAACATTAGAAAACCATTGAAATCAAGAGTAATATACACAGTCATTGAAACATAATATGTAGCAAAACTGAGCAAAATTAAACCAAGCAACTCACTTGAAAACACAAAAAAAAGACTCAACCAAATCCAGTAGCCCACATCCATTTACTAGTGTTTTAGCAGATAGCATTTGTGTTTTGGGTGTAAAGGAAAATAAACGATTTACTAATGTTTTAAGGGAAAAAGTGAAGCATCACAAAACATACAAGAGGAAATAAAACCAAGAAGAAGCAGCTAAATAGCAACGAGAAAAAAATATGCAAACAAGAAGCTATTAAACAAGCATACTTGAGGTTAATAGAACTCCACTCACTGCCGTAATCGAAATTTTTGTTGCTTCCAATCCCTGGATGACCACATTCATACGAGAGCTCCCCGATTGTAATGCTGGAGAAAACGTGCTACTTACACCAAACATATGCAAGTGGGGTGATGTAATAACGATTTTAAGTAGGGAACCCATGCTGCATGTTTTTTTCTTCTTAAATACTGATCTTTCAAAAAAAAATCAATGGACGAGATGTACCTAACCGTCTTGCATTGTTTTTAATGATCTTATCACCGTTGATTTGAGTAATTAGCTTATTAATTCTCAAATAGGAAACACCTTTGGCGTAAATATTTTTGGGTGGCATCAATATTTATTTTAATTTATATTTGCTAGCTATTTATTGTTTTATATGCCTTTTCATTGTTATTTTTAATACATGTCAGCATTTTATATATATATATATTTTGTTAACAAGCTCACATTCCGCTCCATGCTGCCTTAGGTTACGCCCCTCGACATAATTATATATTAAATAATTTTATAAATAAAATAAATATAATATATATTAAAAATAATTAAAATTTAAATATTATATGTTGGCAATATTCCTTCTCTTATTATTAATATAAAATTGTTATATATTAAAATGATTAGTTATTACAAGTTGTTTATTTTTAATTTAATATATATATGTTAACATATAAATATTAAAAAATAAAATATATTATATTAAATTATCAAGTTTGATTCTCATAGACACAAGTGCAACTAAATCTCTTTCATTCAAATCAATAATTGTTAAATGTTAACGAATCAATAAAGAATCCTAGAGTGACATTTAAAAATATGATGAATTAATATTAGAAATAAGATTTGAGTGATTTAAGTGAATTATGAATTAATATTAGAAATAAGATTTGAGTGAATTATGAATTAATATTAGAAATTATCAATCATATTTAAGTGATTTTTATTAGTAATCTTTTATTTTTAATTTATTTTAATTTTTGAATAGTTTTAGCCATAAGTTTTACCTTATTATTAATTCTAATCCTAGATTAGAATTATAATTTAAGTAATAATTATAATAATTTTAGTTATTTTAATTCAATTCTTTTTTGTATTTATTTATGTTTTGAAGTTAATAAAATTTAAAAAATAAAAAAATGGCAATGTTAAATAGTTTAAGGTTTAATTTAAATTTTTATTTTAATTGTGTAAAATCAAATCCCTACAAAATTTTTCTTTATATGTTAATTTATGGATATGCTTTAATTTAAGCTTTATTTTATTATTTTAATAGTGTGAATCCAAATCTTTATGATTTTTATAATATAATTTTTAATTAAAAAAAAAGCAATTGCATACATAAAAAAATCAATCTTAAAAATGTTAAAATAAGTAACATTTATTTATTTTTTTAAAAATAATGAAATGATTATATAAAGCAAAAAATAAAAAATCATTCTTAAAAAAATGCTATTAAAATATTTTAACACAATAAATCAATAAATACAAATTGACTTTTATTACTTCAGGCTTGTTAACTAGTTATTAATAACTTTGCTTTTAACAAATGAGAATTCAACTTGTTTTCTTATTTGACAAAAAAATGTAATTGGCAGAAAAGTTTTGAGCGATAAGGGCAGATTCTTAAGGAGCATAAACTTTTTAAGATTTTTTTGCCACGAAACTATAATAAAAAAATATTTAGCTAATTTTTAAGAATTTTTTTGAACTCTTAGTTTATTTGTTATATTTTCCATTCTATTCATTTATTTACTTGTCATATATTAATTAGAATATTATTTATTTATTTATTTGTTCTTTTAGTTTATGCAAATATTTGAATTATTTTTATTATTTATTTATTCTTTTTGTTTCAAAACATAAATAAATATTCAATCTCTGTATTTTTGTATTGATGGATGCAACTGCTATTGCAAAGCATGGTAGTAACACGACCCCAAAAGATTCTATCCAATGACAATGCATGCAAGTTTTATGTTGATTCTATCCAACGACAATGCATGGAACTTTTTTGTTTTACAGTTACTAGTAAAATATGATCAGTTTCAACCATATAAACATTATAAATAGTGAAGTGAAATTTGAGCAAGCATAATCTAATGTCAGAAAATAAAATAGATGAAATAAGATGAGCAAAAATGAACCAGTTATCACTAATTTTGAAACCAACTTTTACAGTGGATTGTGAAACATTTTTGCTCTCAAATATATACCAGAGTCTAACAAAACTTGCAATTTTTTCTTTAATAGATTTGTACATATCAAAGTAAACATTAGAAAACCATTGAAATCAGGGGTAATATACGCAGTCATTGAAAAATAAAAACTCACAACAATTAAAAGCATCCAACAAAAAGTTCACCATTTAATACCAATGAAAAGTTACCCGAGCAACAAAGCAACAAATTTTAGAAGATTTGTGCCTCAAATTGCTTTCGACATTACGACCAGAAGGCTAAAAGAAAAAAAAGAAAATTAAATGCAAAAAAAATGTTGTTCACACATCTGAAACATAATATGTAGCAAAACTGAGCAAAATTAAATCAAGCAACTCACCTAAAAACACACACAAAAAAAGACAACCAAATCTAGTAGCCCACATCCATTTACTAGCGTTTTAGCAGCTAATGTTTCAAGGGAAAAAATGAAGCATTGCAAAACATACAAGAGGAAATAAAACCAAGAAGAAGCAGCTAAACTGACAATGAGAAAAAAATATGCAAACAAGAAGCTGTTAAACAGGCGTACTTGAGGTTAATAGAACTCCACTCATTGCCGTAATCAAAATTTTTGTTGCTTCCAATCCCCAGACAACCACATTCATACGAGAGCTCCCTGATTGTAATGGTGGAGAAAATGTGCTCCTTACACCGAACATATGCAAGTGGGGTGCTGTAATAACGACTTTAAGGAGGGAACCGATGCTGCATGTTTTTTTCTTCTTATACTAATCTTTCAAAAACATTCCTAACCGTCTTGCATTGTTTTTAATGATCTTATCATCGTTGATTTGAGTAATTAGCTTAACAATTCTCAAATAGGATACGCCTTCGACGTAAATATTTTTGGGTGGCATCAGTATTTATTTTAATTTATATTTGTCAGCTATTTATTGTTTTATATACCTTTTCATTGTTATTTTTAATACATGTCCACATTTAATATATTTTAATATATATATTTTGTTTTTGTTAACACGCTCACATTCTGCTCCATATTAAAGTAAATAGTGGAGTTATGTTTCTAATTTTTCTAAATGGAAAGATTACCCTCCAAGTGGTAAGGCACCAAAAAAGTGAATTGATGGGTGGAAGAAAAGTGATTAGATGGGGAATTGTCGAAAAGAAAATTAGTTTCACTCTGTAGAGGGCTCTGGTAAAAGTTAAAAAGAAGTTAGAAATTTCCATAGTGGGGAGAATTGTAGAAGTAACTCAGCTACCATTTTCATCTTCAAGCTTCGTTTTATCAGGTTGGTGATTTTATTATTATTTTTCGAATTCATATTCTTCTGTTGTTATGCATAAAAATATCATGTCTTGCTTGAGAGTTTAGATTTTTGTTTTAAAAACTTAATATCTTGTCTTGCCTAGGAATTTAGATTTTTGTTTCAAAAACTTAATATCTTGTCTTGCCTGTGAATTTAGATTTTTGTTTTAGAAACTCAATATCTTGTCTTGTCTGGGAGTTTAGATTGTTGTTTTGAAAACCTAATATCTTGCCTTGCTTGGGAATTTAGATTTTTGTTTTAAAAAATTAATATCTTGTCTTGCCCGGGAATTTAGATTTTTGTTTTAAAAACTTAATATCTTGTCTTGCTTGGAAGTTTAGATTTTTGTTTTAAAAAAAACTTAATATCTTTGGGAGTTTAGATTTTTATTTTAAAAACTTTATCCAAGATTCCTCCAGTAGCTACGCCCAACCTTTTTGATAGTTGTGCCCCTTTATTTGAGGTTATTTAGTTTTAATTTTAAATATATACATATATATGTGCTTGGTTTATATTTATCCTGCTGTTTATTTTCCTCATAAAGATAGCAAGTCACATAAGTAATATTGATATCTAAAAGAATAAAGATTACATTGAAAATTGAATGTGTTCATAATGGGTTTTTAATGAATTAAACAAGTGATGCAAGCGTCAAGTTCCTGCCGAGAGGTAAAAAGCATCTAGCTATGAGTTAGAAAAAGTAATTAGATAGGAGATAGGAATATAAATGTATTAAATTTAGCTAGGAAAGTTTGAAATAATTTGCAATGGTGCATTAATGCGTGCAATGTTTAGGGTCCATGGGCAACGTGGTCCATAGAGACATGTGAATAGTTGACATGTGTCGATGGATGCATGCAAAATTGCATTTATGGGTACCATGTATACGTGGAATTTTTTATAGATATACCAATGAATACTTGTATTTTTATGTGTCTATGTATACATTTGCAACAAGAAACATTCTTTATGATCTTATTCAGGAAGCAAAAATGTATTATTATTTTGTTTAAATTATTAAATGCAAATAATCTCAAATGTTTGTAACAATGCTTGAGCCATCTATGTATACATGTATCCATGTGCACATAATGCATAGAAGAGTGAAAAGCATCGTCAGCATCTGAACGAGTCTCAAAGCACGATGAGACTCAACTTGAATTTGCAGTATTAAATGAAAGAAAACAAGAGAAATAAACTACTTATGACCAATGCACAATTTTTTTTTTTTTTAATAAACCTTCTGCCCCATAAATTCATTAGTCATTTCAATTCGAACAAAGTTTTGATGTAGGAATATTTCTAAAGCATCAAATATCATTTGCAAAAATTTACAAAAACATGTGCCTAGGCACTAAAAAAAAATGCATTCTTTACATGACGCATACATTTTATCATAAGAAGAAAACAATCTACTTTACAACATTTTATAAGAATGACATTTGAAAGTAATTTCTAGGCCATTTGTGTTTGCAATTTTGGGAAATCAATCTATACTAAACTTTAAAAATAAATCCAAAGGAAAAAGATGTCATCCATGTCCCCGCATTATTGCATATAGACACATATTTATGTGCATGTTTAAACAAAGTTTACCATACCTCTTTTTTTGCTTCTATGTCTATTTGTAAATAAAATTATGTTTAGTGTAATGTTCTAAAACACATGTTACGTTAATTAATACAACTGAGTTATTTTACTTTATCATATCACAATATGTAAGTGCTAGTAGAAACACTAGTGTTAGGTGGAACATTGATAGGGGTAGCTCATTTGAGTGTAAACTTTTCTAAGATCAATCAATCTTTTTTTTAATGTAGTATGAAGGTTAGTTCTATATAAAGCTATTGATTTTATTATAAATAAGATTTTAATCTTGTTTATGTAATACGAAAACATATTTTTGTGTATAGAACAATGTAATTATATTACAGTAAATTCTTAGATGAATCACTAGAAAGCTATTGATTTTATTATAAATAAGATTTGAATCTTGTTTATGTAATACGAATAAATATTTGTGTATATATATTAAACAAAAAATAATTTGCAAAGATATAAAGAACCTTATTGCCTAAGATAAAATGTAGCTACAGTAAAATAATTCACATGTTTATAGCACTTTGCATTCAAAATAAAATGTAATAATTTGACTTATTAAAATGTAATAAGTCAAATAAATATTACAATAAATTCTTAGATGAATCACTAGAAAGCTATTGATTTTATTATAAATAAGATTTTAATCTTGTTTATGTAATACGAATAAATATTTTGGTGTATATATATTAAACAAAAAATAATTTGCAAAGATATAAAGAACCTTATTACCTAAGATAAAATGTAGCTACACTAAAATAGTTCACATGTTTATAGCACTTTGCATGCAAATTATTGAGAGAGAAACATTTGTAACAATGCTTGAGGCATCTACGTATACATGTATGCGTGTATACATGTATTGACACATAATGCATACAAGAGTGAAAAGCATCCTCGACATCTGAACGAGTCTCAAAGCACGATGAGACTCAACTTGCATTTGCAGTATTAAATGAAAGAAAACAGGAGAAATAAACTACTTATTACCAATGCATATATCGAAGGAAAGCATAAAAATATGGATCCATGTAAACATTTATGCATGCATGGATGTGTACATGTGTCCATGTAATTTGGTATGTAAACAAGAATCTATATATGCCTGCGTGCATAAAGTTAGAAATGTTAGAAACAATTTGCATTTCAAACATATAAAAAAAAAACATTTATGATTGAAACAAAACAATAATACATTAGTGTTTTTTGAAGAAGTGTATAAAGGATATCTAATGATGCATTTGAATGCATAGATACATGTAAATATTTGTTAAATCTGATCATACATTTTAGCCTTTGGTGAACTGTTATATGTGCTTTTAGGGATCTGTAATAAACAGGATTTAGAAAAGATGTTTTGAAAAGAACTCTTGAATACAAATCTATGTTAACAATGAGACTCAATTTGCATTTGTAGTATTAAATGAAAGAAAACAGGAAAAATTAACTATTTATTAGCAATGCATATATCGAAGGAATGCATAAATATATGGATCAATGCAAACATTTATGCATGCATCGATGTGTACATGTGCCCATGTAATTTGGTATGTAAACAAGAATCTATATATGCCTACGTGCATAAAGTTAGAAATGTCAAAAACAATTTGCATTTGAAAGATATACAAAAAACATTTATGATCGAAACAAAAGAATAATACATTATTGTTTTTTGAACAAGTGTATAAAGGATATCTAATGATGCATTTGAATGCATGGATACATGCAAAATTGTTAAATCTGATCATACATTTTAGCCTCCAAGAAACTGTCATACGTGCTCTTAGTCATCTGTAATAAACAGGATTTAGAAAAAAACGTTTTGAAAAGAACTCTTGAATACAACTCTTGAATACAACTCTATGTTATGATAGTTATTTTCAAAGCCCTCAGTGTTTAATTGCATAACCTTGATATTTTCTTCATTTTTTTCTTTGTTTGGTATGGTGTTAATTTTGTTGTGATGGATGAAGGTATATTTGAGCTAGAGATAGATAAAGATATGTAAGGGTAATAAAGAAGAATGAGCTATGTAAGTGCAAGAAAGAGAGGGAATTGAGAGAATGATGAGATGCAAGGTATATGAATAAGTTATGAAAAGCATTTGATATGAGAGGCAAGGATATGTGAGAGTGGATATGAGGATGAATGGAATGCAAATGGTATGAATTTATCATTTTTTAGTTATACGCTTAAAATTAAATGCAAGAAATAAAAATTTGAATGAGTGAGTTGGATTGAATGAAAAAAGGAATGCAACACATTGGTGTGATGCAAGGCAAGCATATAAATGGGTTTTGAAATGTATTTGATTTGAGAATAAAGGATGTGCAAGAGTGGAAATGGAAATGAATGGAATCGATAGGGTATGAAGTGATCATTTCTTCCAACAAAGGGTGGAAGAATGTCTAGTTTGTTATTGGTTATGCTTTTTAAAATCATCATAGGGCTGAGTGTCTCAATACAAACACAGAAAAAAGACTCATGTCCCATTTCTCACTCTCCTTCATATTGAACAAGGTGTCGAGATCCTTGAGCTTCCTTGAAATGCAACAAGAGAAGAATAGATATAAAAATATAATGATATTTAAGGATAGAAGAGTCAAAACAGAAGACAAAGTGAAAGTTGTTATGCATATACTATGAAAACAATAAATATGGAAGATCATGAAACTGAAAAAATGCATATGCTGATGCGTTAGAGAACAATAAATGCATGAACAGAGAAATACGTAGAGCTATTCACATATATATGCATGGATGCATTGACAGACACATGTATACACATAAAATAGAACTACATGGACAGATGGAGAAATGAATACATGTATACATGAATGCATGAATATTTGCATATAGATACAAATGCATATGTTACATGGAAGCATGTATTCATATACACATGCAAATATGGATGAAGGCATATATGCATATATGCATGAATGTATGTGAACATATAACTTTTAATTTTTTTATATGGAAAACTAGCATTTATCTATTTCTATTTATCAAAATAGCTTTATAAATCATTATTGTTATAGAAAATCAGTGAAATGTGATCGCATAGATTGATTAAATAAATTTAAGCAATGTCATAGTTTATAAAACTGGCGAGTAGAGGTACGTAATCCATGAATGCAAATTAAATGCATTGAAATATCAGGAAAATGCGAACACATAGAGAGGTCAAAATAATTGAAGCAAATGCATTAAATGGCATCTGGCTGGTGGAGAAGGTGCTGGAATGGCTTGGTGGCCATGGGTGGCCAACATACTATGGCCATTTAATATATATTTAAGCAAGTTGCAATGCATCGCAACTGCTTTGTGGACACTGTATTCTATTGTACATGCTTGTGTTCTAAGGAAGAGTGTTGTATATGCATGCACAAATGCATATGTGCATTTTGTACATGCACACATGTATAGATGGATGCATAGACACATGTATGTAGACAAAGATAGATATGTTACAGAGAGAGGTGTGCAGATACATGGATGTGTAGAAATATGCATATATGCATCTGCAGATGGGCAGAGACAAAGACATATACATGGGTGCATGAGTCCATATATGCATATATACATGTATCTGTTGATGGTGTTTTCTACACAACAACAACTCAAACAGAAAAGGATATTCTATCTCTCTTGAAAGATAATCTTCAACAATGAATTGCTGAAAATCACCCCAAGGTCTCTCGGGTGTCAGGTCTTGACAATGCATAAACAACTCAGATAATATGTGAAAATGCTGGTAATCACAATTAGAACTTACTACAAGCAAACTGTATCTTTCCAACTTATCAAATCTTGCAATATTATGATCTTAAATCCTAAATCTAACCGAATAATAAAGAAACAACAAAAGATGAGAGTGTAAGAGATGTAACGAAATCTAAACTATTTCTAAGATAAATAATGCAAATGATAAATTCCTAGAATGGACCAATCTCAAATAACCAATTCCTACTTAACCCACAATGCAATATCACAAGAAAGGTGCAATCTTCTAAGGCATACAAAATTTCAAATCATAGAAATTCATCTATAATCGAACTAAGCACAAATAGATGTATGGTCCAGGTTGACTTCACCAGCCTACTACAATCAGATAATTACTGGGAGTATAGACCAGAGATTGCTACAAACATTCCAAGCATAAAACCATGAAAATCATTTACCAAACTTATCCACTTCTAAATCTAACATCAAATCTATTATCTTCAAGCAATTTCAAAGATGGAACAACAGGAACCATGCAAGATAAACTAACACAAAGAATTCGCCAGAGAGATCACAATGCCTTCAATTGTATTAGATCACCAAAATGTAGCAACAATTCCACTGTTCTATGTTACAACACTTGCTTCAAAGAACTAACTACTATCTACTATAGAATGCTCTAGTTCTTTCTTAATCTAGCTTGCCTCTATTATCTCTCTAACTAACCCTTTAAAAATGAGGCAAGAATGCCATTTATAGAGAATCCTCAAAACATGTCAGCCCAGCCAAACATTTACAAAATAAAATAGCCAAAACAAGTCAGCCTCAGGAATTTAAAAATAAAGCACACATTAAATGCCGATACATCATCAAGGTCAGCCAAAACACATTCCCCAATGCAACTCAGATCAACACATGCCCTATAATAATAGGGAAGCACAAATCCTCAAGCTGGCATTAATTACTACCTCCTTTATCTTTGTTCTGATCCATCGATTCATGAACCTTCAAAAACACCCTATCCAGCTCAACAACAGGTGGCAAGGGTAGGATTTTGAGCCTACATTCAATTGATCCAATTTCTTCCTTTGACTGCTTAACCGTTGTATCCCAATCACCCTTATATGCCAAGTACTTATCCACCACAGCCAGATAAGTAGCCACGTCATCCAATTGGTGCCCTGTCACAGAGTTTTCAATATCAGGGGCATAGACATCATGCCACCATTCCATCAATTGTTCCAAACTTAGGTATTTAGGGGCGATCTTCCTTCTGCCAGTCATTATTTCAAAAAAAGTGATGCATCCATCATAAACACCAGTTAGATTACCATCCATCTGCTTCTTTTATTTATAGATCTTCTTGATGGCCTTTTGTCTGATTTGCAAGGCTTCAAACCACTCCCAAGGCTCATTAACCCTAGATGAAGGGAGGATTCCATCAGTAACCAGCCGATCCCTACTATACTCCATGATTGCCTTAGTTTTCTGCAATAAGAGATCAGTATCCTCCTTGTCCTGAGATAACACATGCTCTAACAAATCCTTAGCTCTTGTTGCATCCTTTCCAATTGAAAGGATTTCCTTTGTTGCATCATCTCCCTTGGTCTGTACCTCCTTCAACCAATCTATTGTATCCGTGGTAGAAGCTTTCATCTTTTCTATTTTAGAGATGGTCTCCTTTGGCAAGAAACCAGTAGTAGCAGAAGAGGATGGGCGAAAAGATTGCAAAGGCTTCATTAAATATTCTAAACATTTCCTAAGCCTTTCATTCTCCTTCTTTAATTCATGCTTTGACTGTGTTTCCTTCCTCAATCTTCCAATGATCACTGCACTGGACCCTTCATATTCTTCAATATCTTGCTCCATAGAGGCGGGCCCAAGATTGATAGTCTGTATATTATAATCCTTCCCGGTGACCTCATCTCTACTTTTATCAGCAGCAGGGGTAGCAACATGGATAACCCTGTTACTATCTTCATCTCTTTCAATCTTGGAAACCACCTTGGCTACCTTCTTCTTCTTTCCCTTTCCAATCTTGGCCAACATTTCATCCTAGTTGAGAGGAGTGTCCTCAACAATGACCTGTTTCCTTCTGATTTCTTTATCTAGCCAATCCGGAACAGTAGGATCCACCCGGACTTCATCCTTCTTAACCTCTTCAGGAGATTGACCTACCGTCTCATCCTTCTCCTTTTCAGGAGATTGATCACCTCTGCTTTCCAACTTTGGCTCTTCTTCTTGCAAGGGTGATGGAGTCTTAACAAGAACATCCTCCTTCTCAGGGGATCTGTTATCTTTGCTACTTGTAGGAGGAGAATCCTCATACTGTACAAACAGAGAAGGATGCACTTCCACACCTCCAACCTCAAGCTCAGCAGCTGCACCATAAAGTTCTCCATCCTTAAACGGTTCTACTTCTTCATTGGTCTCATGCTCTCCATGAGCTGTCTGCTCAGACATACCCGATGGAGAAGAGGTATCCTTCTATTGTTCTGCAGTGGCTGCCATTAGAAGAGGGTTTGCTTTTTGCATTGTCTCCTTGGGAGATGGAGTTCTTGACCTTCTTGAGTAGACCTTGGTTTTCTCTCCTGAACTTTCCACATCAACCACATGAGGATCCACCTTATCCTTAGAAGTTTCTTGACCTTTCTTCTTGGAAGCCCTAGTTGTCCTTGCCCTTTTTGGCTCTGGAGGAACATCTTCTTTCTCTGCTTTCTCAAGTTCCTCCTCTTACCTATTTTCACAGTACGACTCCTCTTCTTTCCCCTAGGTTTTCTTTTCTTTTCTGGCTCATCTTCCTTAGGGCCTCTGATTTTAATCTTGAAAGGTGAGCTCACCTTAGTTTTTCCAGCAGAATCATCCTCACCGAATTCCTCTGAAGTGGAATGGGAATTCAAATTTCCCATCAAATTGAAGGTACAGGGTACCTTTTCACTTTCCAATTCCCATACTTTATGCTTTAGCCAGAACTTGGTAGATTTCATAATAGGAGCCATTAATTCCTCCAGCTCAGTTATTTCCTTTTCTGACCAGTTTATATCTCCAATGGGCCTGTCTTTAACTGATTCATATGCATGATCCTGGACCAAATTTCCATCATCTTCCAACTGATCATGAATCAACTTGACATTGTACATTCTGATCACATCAGCTGGAAGCCTAGAATATCTTTTCTTTCTCACCTCAAAATCATCCTTGCTATTCACCCAATAGTCCTCTAGATCATCTTTATGGTGATATTCTTTGGTAGCTTTCTTCTGTGCTTCACCAGTAATATCAAAGATTGCCCTCTTAGAATGAAAAGAGAAACCATAAGTACTCAATTCCTCTCCTGATGCATGAGCCGTTTGGATTGAAGGGCAAACCTCAGCTATACCAATTTTCAAAGGAAAATCCCCACCAAACCCTGTTTTGTGCTTCTCTCTTTTAACAACAACATCAAAATCACATACCTGCCAGGTAACCTCCAAAAGTATGACATGGTTGGTAGGATATCTTGGCAGTCTGTATGGAGCAGTTGGACATCCATCAATCCTGATATAGGAGAAGGTAGGGAATTGTATAAACCAAGCTCCATATTTCTTGATCAGCTCCTTGGCTCCATCAGAAATTCTCATATGCTCCACATTCTGAAGCAACCTAGTAATATGCATAGTAAATGCATCATTTGCTCTCCTATAATTCTAATTCCCTAGGTGCAACTCGGGGTACACCTCATAGATGACATCCTGTCCAAACGTTCCTTTTGGACTCAATCCCCTGTATGGATAAAATCGAGCAAGCACATATACCACATAAGATGACATAGTGAATTTATTTGATTCCAACACATCTCTCATTTGTCTGTCAATCATTGCATTGATAATCCCTGCCTAGTGATAATTGATACCTTGCTCAATCTTGTTGATGACATGCACCATCCAATTCTCCAACACCCCAGCACTCTTCAAGCTAGCCACCCTGCTCAACAATGTGATTGCATCATATATATCCGGTCGAAACTTGATCCTGTGCAACTATTTGGGTAACTTGGAGAAATGAGATTTTGGCTTTTCAAGCCAGGAATTGATCATCTGCTGGGCTTTGGTGGGTTCATCTTCATAGTAAGTTTTGGCCAAATCCATGTCCAAGGCACACACACATGGCAAGTTTGGCATATCAAATGCCTGGGCAATGGAGACTGGGTTGAAGTTAGCCAATACTCTCCCATCAGTGCTGACAATCCTCTGTGTATCGAAGTCATAGTGCCGGGCACACTCCAATATTAGTTCGTAGCATTGAATTGCAGGAGGAAAACCGGCCACATCAGCCAATCTGGACTTCACCATCCCCTTGGTCAAGACTGATAAATCTTTCTGAGCTGTCCTTTCCTTGAACTCTTCATATCTCCATGCTCCTACATTGGTATCCGAGACCTCAGACCAAACTGAAGCTATCTTACTATCTGGCAACTGACTTTTCACATCCAACCTTAACCTTTCCGCATCCGTAACCGAAGACCCCTCTGTGTCTCCCTTGGCCTTTCCTGCCGCTGCTTTGCTTGATTCAGCCTGCATTCATAAAAGAGCCTCATAAGAATCCAAATATCATCCATATTTCAATCAAAGGTTAGCCTTGAAACCACATGAAATCATTAAGATCAATCATTAATCTTCAATCTTGAAAATCCGGGAAAATGAAGCAATCTGGAAAAATAAAGTAATCCGAGAAAATCCAGTCAGGGCAGAATTTGGAGAAATCTGACCCAGACGGACTCCTGCTGCCAAGACATCATTCATCAAATAAATCATTAATATAGACCAAAAGAGATGCATAATTACGATGATATTGATTCATTTAGCAATAAGAAATCATCATCTAACCTTTAGTTCATCAATTCAATTTCAAAAATCAAAATCAACCAAAAATAGGCAAAAAATTGGAAAAATCCAGACAGTTCAGATTTCTGTGGACAGCTTGAAATTCTGGGAGTTCATCATACTTCGGGAAAATGGACGAATCTGGGAAAATTCGGGCGCGTAGGAATTCTGCAGACACCTTGAAAACCCGACGATCGTTCAACGTGCAGACCATTAACCGAGTAATCATACAAACCTCCCTATTCGGATTCCATGAAGAGAAACTCAACCCTAATGAGCCAAATTTTGATTGCACCTAGATTTAAACTTCTCAAAAACTCTCAAGTGATTGATCCTTGCAATGAAATAATGATGCCCTAAGTTTGACGGCTAAACTTCCGCCATGAGAGCTAAAGCGAGCTCGAAATCCAGACACAATCCCTCAAAATGATGAAGCTAGGGCGCACTAGAGTCTCAAGTGCTATGAACAAGGTCGAGCGAAATGCAAGGCAAGAGGATCATGACAACTCCACCGAATTTAACAACCTTGGGCAGACATATCGAAACCCTAATCTTCACAAAATATAGCAAACTACACGCCAACAAGGCAAAGCCCTAACAAAAACACCTAGCCACAGGGGTATACCCGACATTCGATTGATAATCGAAGGGATGCACAACGCGGGTGCTAAAACCCATGGAAGGGTGAGTTCAAACCCTAATTCAATAAATATGAAACCATAGAAAACGAGCGAAGGCTGACCCAAATAACCACCAATAACTCGAAAGATTTAATCACAGCTCAAAACAATAGGAGAAGCCAATAACAACTTACCATGGATCAATTCCGAATGAAGCTCGAACCCAAGGAAGTCATTGCGAATCAGGTTGTCCTAGTGGCAAAAATATTCAACACAAGCGCTCATACAATCCACACGCAAGCAGAGCAAATCCAATGACCAAAGCTCGAAATGAACAATCCTAAGCGCTATAGTAGATGGCAAATGAATCATGAAATCATGAAGAGCACTAAAAGCCTTTAAATTTTCTTACATTTGTGCCAGAGCAAACGTACCTCAAGCATTAATGGTCGATAAGACATATCGAGGAAATCTAGAAACCCGAGCTCAAAACGGAATGTCGGAAAAAACCGAGCCAGACGGACAATCTGGGTGAGCATAAATTTCATGGACGACGCACCCATCTGGGACTCCGACGAAGTCCGGGAAAATTCAGGTGAACTGGAAAATCCCGGACTCATCCAAAAACCTGGACTTCAAAAATTCCGACAGTGACCAGACGATGGACCAGGACTCGGGAAAATCCGGGTGAACCGAAAAATCCTGGACCTAGGGCAAAACTTGGACTTCCATTAAAAACCAAGTTTGATCAATTCAACCCTTAGGGCAAGACCAAGTCAAGCAAGACCAACATCCCAAGACCTTAAAAGGATAAATCTAATAAAAACCAAAGGTCCTAGAGACATCCAAAATCAGAAAAAAGGGTCCCTACTCCAAGTGGGGCATGTGTGTAAAATTGCACAACAGTATCCATGCAAGATATCGATAGATGCATAAATACACGGATGTGTGCATGCAATTCATAGGTGCATATATGCATAAATTGATGTATACATGTAGCCATAGATACATCCATACAAATATAGATAGATGCATGGAGAGATTGTCAGATATATGCATAAATCGATATATGCATGATTGCATCTATGGATACATAGATACATAATGAGATGAAGAAAGAGACACATTTATATATGCATATGCGGAACCATATAAAATTGAAATATGTTTAGCATATTGTAATCAATGAGTATTTAGACTGAACACCTTGATATTGGCATGTTAACTGTGTCATTGTTATCGAGTTTCTAGTGCTCATTTACCCTTGTAATAATGCATATGTAATTAATTAGGTAGCTGCTAATTAGTCTTTAAATACATAACAATTAAAAGAAAGAAATAATGATAATTATCGTTGTGCACATTTCAGCTATTAATCAAAGCCAATTGACAAAGTAGCAATGGAAAACCATGTGCATGTTAATATGTTAGAGAGCATGTATTTGTGCATAAGTGTATAAGGATGCCATGAGTTGTGATTTCTACTTGCATGTAGTTGTATTAAACAATTAATAGTAAGTATAGAATGACCCCATTGGGTTGGAAACTGAATATTTATGTGGCTTTTAGATGATACCAAGTTTGGAGCCATGAGACTTGTTAGATGCTTAAATGTCACAGTAATCATAGCGTATTAGCTAATAGGACCACTTGACATTTGAGTCATGTCAATCTAGTCAGTTCCATATTTCTCATTTAGCCTTGTTTCATCTGATATGTAACTAATTAGGTAGCTGCTAACTAGTGTTTAAATACACAAATAAAAAGAAAGAAATAAATACAATTATGCTTTTGTACATATTAGCTGTTAATGAAAGCGAAATAACAAATTAGTAGTAGAAAACCATGTGCATGTTAATATGTTGGAGAGCATGGATGTGTGCATCACTGTATAATTATCTAGAAAGCCCTCTGTTTGACTGCGTAACCACGATATTTTGTTCATATCTTTCTTTGTTCCGTATGGTGCAAATGTTGTTGTGATACATGATATACATATAGGCATGCATAGAATCCATATATCCATATATACATGTATTCATGCATAGTATTCAGAGATGCATATATGCATATACCAATGTCTACATGTATCAATAGAAACATCTATACATATAATGATAGGTGCATGTATACATAGTCACATATATACATGAATCAATATATGGATGGATACTTCTAGGCTTAGTAAATCCATGTATCAATGTTTCTGATGGGTTTTCATTTTCCATTTCACTATCTAATTCTATTTCACTTGTATTTTGTGGACTATTGTCTTTGTTTTCTTGAGTGCATTGGAGAACTTTTTGTCAATCTTGGTTTATGTGGACTTTGTGCATTTTGTATAATGGTGTCCTTGTTAATTGAGTCAAAGCTTGCATGATGACATTTGGGCGCACCATGCCTTTTTGAAATGCATTTTTGTATTGTAAGTGCCTTTTCAATGAAACAACAATTATTTGTGTGTTGTTAATTGATTGCGGTAATGCTCTTTGTACAATGTTCATGTCAACAAGAACATTTATAACAAAACCTGTTAGGCCTATTTGAGACCTTTTGAACCCTAGTTCCCAAATCTGTGCAAATGCAATTCTAAGTGAGACAAGTCGTTCTTCTAGCTGAGTTAAATTTTGCACATAGCACAATGGTCTATTAGTTCTTATTTTCTGTGGGGTAGCATACTTTGGAATAGTGGACTGTTTCAATGCAAAGTAGCATACATGGCATATGAAATCTATGAATGCTAAGGAATCTGATTGTAGTAGCTTAAAGTATAGTTCTTTTTGTTTTTCTTTGAATGTCCTAATGTCCTTGTTGAAACAGAGCGCTTGGAAAATTGCACATGGGTATTTTGGTGTATCTTGTATTGCTGTTTTATAAATTTCTATTGGTGACAATTTTTTTTTTCTTTGGACTGGTAGGTATACTTTCTTTTTGTTTTTCTTTTCTAATCAAGTTCTTTAGGTGATTAAGTCTTATTGTTGATTTATGTTTGAAATTGTTTGCTGTGACAAATGGTATCAAATTCTTCTTGTTTTTTGGCAAAGCATATGTCTTGTTCAAGTAAGTAATTTTGTATTGTGGACCACTTCTGATCAACTTTTTAAGTTGGATTAAGCTTGTTGAGCATTGGCAAGTTAGATTTTGGGCTTTGATTTTTAGAAGCGGCTCAAAATGTCCAACCAGAGGGTTTGTATCATGGAACAGTATAGAGACTGATTTTCTATATCCAAAATCATTAAAATCTAAGTACTTTCTTGATGTTGTTGATGACCAGACGCTTATTTGTATTTTCAACCATTTGGATATCCAGTGAATGTAGAACAAGTCACCCCACAATCCACATTCACTATGGTTTGTGCATGGTCTTGTAGACAATCGCATTTTTCGGAAGTATGTTTCTTGGTCATGTACTTTATGCAATGTATATAAAGTATCAAGATTTAGTTCATTGTTATATGATTTAATTGCTTCTTTGTCCTTATTTTGAAGGCAAGTTAGGAAATGATCTATAGCTCCATTTCATAATTGAGTTGAGGTGTACTGATTGTTAAGTAGTACTTGAAGCGAGTCAAACAAACAATCGCCAGCATTGTATGCAAATGTGCTTAATCTACAAAGGCCTTCAGCTCTAAGGACATTGTCAATGTTTGATATTCGAGGATACTTTGTGCACAGTTTTTTAATTTCATGTGAACCTAGGGGCAGTTTTGAAGTTACGTTTTGTGTTCCAATTTTTAACAATGGTTCAAAGTGTCCACTTAAAGAATTCATGTCATGAAATAGTATAGAGACTGATTCTGTGTAATCAGAACTATTGAACTCTAAGTACCTTCTTGCTGTTGTTCTTGACCAAAGGCATATTTGTATATTCAACCATTTGGATATCCAGTGAATGCAGAATAAGTCACCCCACAATCCACTTTCAGTGCAATCTTCCCGTGGCTTTGCAGATAATCGCATTCTACAAAAATACGTTTGTGGATCATGTACTTTGTGCAATTTATATAGAGTATCAGGGTCTAGTTCATAGTTGTATGATTTTATTGCTTCATTGTCGTTGTTTTGAAGGAAACTCAAGAAGTAATCTATAGCTTCATTTCGTAGTTGAATTGATGTGTAGCGATTGTTAAGCAGTACTTGTAATGAGTCAAACAAACAATCGCCAACATTGTATGCAAAAGTACTTAATCTGTAAAGCCCCTCGCTCTTAAGCGCATAGTCAATGTTTGATATTTGGGGGTGCTTTGTCAATTCATAGGTGTCAACGTCTATCATTTTATTTGTTTCTTTTGTATCCTAATGTGTTTGAGAATAGCAGATGTTATGTATGAATAGTATCAAAAGCTATCATCTAGATTACTAAATCTATAGTTTTTTCCTATGTCGCCTATTTGCTTTTACTGAATAGCATTCTATAGTAAATTAATCATGTTTTCGAGCATCTTGGAAGATAATAATCTCTATATATGTTGGAAAATGGATGTTGAGTAGTAGCAGAAGCCTATGTGACATATTATACAACAAACAATTTTTTAGAAGCACAAGGGAAAAATAGTATTAATTCTTCAAGCTGACCTTGTCATCCACTATCCCCCATCGGGATTGTATGTACTTATTCCTTTTACATTGACAAATTAGATAAATGAGTACAATGCATAATGTATACTTTCAATGCCACAAACACAAAACAATATTTTCAGGTAGCTTTGTTTACATGCAAGAAATGGTGGCTAAGAATCTTTTTTGCTCACATTGTCAATCTCAGTCTATGGTCTTTAAATGTTTTGTGTAATTGGATTCCTTTGTTTCTATGTACTTCTAAGTGACTAATTTTCTCAAAGAGCAAATGATTTTAAAAGCTATTCACATGAACATGAATTAAGTGGCATGTAGAGAATAGTTTCATAAATCATTTCTATTTTAAAAAAATCAAGGAAATGCAAAGGCATTGATTGATCAAAGAAGATCTATGGCTTTTCTTATTTGTGGGAATAGCTTTAAAAATCATTGGAGTTTTAAATTTTTTAGGAAAATGCAAAGGAATAGGTCCATTGAGCAAAAGCGAAGGCATAGATTGATTAAATAATAAAAAAAAGAGATTAAAACTCAGAGGTGCGGGCACACAGTGCATAAATGCAAAGTAAATGCATTAAATAGAATGTGGGTGGATGAGAAACTGTTGGAATGGCTTGGTGGACATGTATAGCCAGGCTGCTTTTTTCATTTGTTATAGACTTAAGTCACTTGTTAAGCATGACTATTACTCTGCGCAAATTGTTTTTCTATTCTACAAGTCTTTGTTCTAGGAGAGTTTACAGTGATTGAGCAGACTTGGTTATAGTTACAGTGTCCAGAACCAGAAAAAAGTTACTTGAGGCAATAAATAGTTTATTTCCTCAATTTTCTCTTACTTTAGAGGTTTAAAGCACATAGTGAAATTGGCAATGTGAGCAAAAAAAAATTGTGGTTAATGTCATTTTGCATGTAAACAAGACCATGAAAAAATATTGCGTCATGTCTATGAGTAACATAGTACATCATTCACTGTACTCATGTGCCATGTCAGCTTTTGAAATTAACTTTCCGGTCTTTTTTTGCAATACAGGAAGATTAAACATACGTTCACTTGCACAGTGCATAGCAACTTGCCATAGATATAACTAGTCTTATGAACAAAATTGCCTTAAATGCATATAGGTGAAAACCAGTTGACATAAAACAAAGACTTATGACTTTATAGGCTATTTGAAACTACAAACAAGGTTTGAAAATTGCATTCTAGCAATTCATTCTATTCTATGGATATTGTATAGAGGAAGTATAACTAGTTAACACATAAGCAAAACTTGTTCTATTTTTCGAAGACAAATTACTATTGCAATTATGGAAAATGCATTTTCTTGTTTCTATATGTGCAAGCAGCCTTTTAAATCATTTGTGTTCAAAGAAATGAGGAATACAAGATGACAAATGAAAACATGAAACAAAACTTTATGCAGTCATTATATTGAAGAATTTCAATTGCATTTCAAGAAAAGCAGAAAGACAATTTGGAAAGCTGACCTTGCAATCTGCTATTGAAGGATCAAGTATACTTGCAGCAATGTAAAAATTTTGGCTGTTATTATAGGCACAAGTAATTTTTCCTAGCACAATGAAAAAATTGAGAAATGAGCAAACTGTAAAAACATATACTATTTCATCTACAATCATGGGAAATCTTCCTAGAAGCGCATATTTGCAAAACTCTGCATTGTTTTTTTTTTTTAAAAAGGAGAAGGTTAATATGCTAACCTCACGTTGCAGTTTGTGCATGATTGTTTAAATAGACTTGAAAGCACCGATCCCTGTTACAAGGACAGTCTAGACAAATGAGTACAATGAGTGACATATACTATGTTATTCATAAAAACAAAACATAATTCTTATGTAGATTCATTTCGACGAAAAAGAACCTAAGTAAGAACTTTTGTTGCTTATAATGCAAATTGCATTTTATAATTTTAAAATACTTATTGTTATTTGTGTACCCTATAATATAGAACATATTTTCCATATGTATGCATTAGTGTAATTTTGTTATTGCAATGGTGGCATAAGCTCTTTAAAAGCAATCAATGGAATAGATGCCATATTTTCTTAAGTGTCTGAAGAACTGTAAATAGGCCATGGCAACCTATCAATACTAAGCCAAAAAACAACACAGGCCTGTGCTAGCACTGTTAAGTTATGATAAAAACAATTTCTAGCTACTGTTTAATGCTAGACCGACTATCACTTAATAGTGAAAGCCAGATAAATATTGATTTTCTAACTAGATGGGGTCATTTCATTTCCATTTGCATAAGTTTATTTTGTACCATTATGTAGCACTTACTATTACTTGTGCAATCAAGCCACATGCAAGTAGAATTCATAACTCATGGCATTTAGATACACTCAAGGAGAAATACAAACCAAGGTTGTTGGCATCCTGATAAGAAAGATGATGAGATACATCCAATTAATGTATGCCACAACATCTTATTCAATGAAGATGATTTGGATAGGGACGTTACAAATGAGAATCCTTATTGGTGTGTGAGTAATCCTCTTTTTCAAGACTTCTCAAGGAAATTGCATGCCAATACTATCAGTGAACAGGTGGAATCAGATTTATTAATTGACTTTGATTGATGGGTCAAATGTGCACAAGGATAGTTATAATTATTTCTTTGTTTTAATTATTATGTATGTAAATACTATTTAGCAATTACCTAATTAATTAGATATGAAATGATAGAAGGGAAAAGAAGATTAATTAATTAAGATAATTTGATTCATTAATTAATAAGGTGAATTATCATGTAAAAGTACATAAATTAGAAGTTTGGAAAAATTCCTCTTTCCTTTATGCTTTAATGACAACGAGAAAGCTGAAAGCAATTGTGGAGTTTAGGCTTATATCTGTAAATTGCATTTTCCTGATAGTTTGTAAAGCCTTCTCAACACATTGTCCACATATTGTTCCAAAGGTCCCATTATGGCACATGCTAACAGCACAGTGGCTCTAAAGCTTGCACTATGGAACAGTTCTGCAGTAATTGAAGATATGTAATCTTTAGAGGACTCATAAGCACCAAGTTATTGTTAAGCTGCCATATTGTACATTGGACAAAAGACAATTGTTCATCCGAGGAACCAGTCTATGAAGATTAGCGTAGGCTGAGCACTGTGAAACCGAATCTGCCTATGGACTCTAAAATGAAAGAAAACTGACGAAAATAACTATTTATTGCCTAAAGTAACTTGTCTACGAGTGTCCTTTTTGGAACCATGATAACCTTTTCCCTGTCACTGTAAACTCTTTCCTAGAAAAGACATATAGACACACACATATATATATACATATGTATACATATGCACAGATACATCCATGTAGACACACATAAATGCATGTATGGATGTAAACATTTATGCATTCATGCATATTCACATAGATGCATCTATACACACATACATATATGCATAAATACATATATGCATAGATATATCCAGAGACATATGCATACATGCATACATGCATGTACAAATGTTTACATAGATATGCACATAGATGGATGCATATGTACATAGAGACATGCATACATACATACATGCACCGACACATCACACACAAAGTGATAGTGATAGTCCAACTAAAGCACTATGAAACACAACTTCATTATGCACTTTAATGGAAAGAAACTATGGAAAATAACAAATTATCACCTCAAGTAAATCATTTCTGGGTCTTGACTCTGCAACTATAACATCTCCTGCTCAGAAACTACAAACTCTTCCTTAGAACATGGGCTTACAAAACACAAAAACAACACACGCAAAGTAATAGAGATGCATAGCAAATGGCTTAACTCTATATTAAATGACTTAAGTACCTTGACCACACGTGGCCACCAAGCCATTCCAACGTGTTCACCTCCAGCCAGATGCCATTTAATGCATTTAATTTGCATTCATGCATTATGTACATCTACTCGCCAGTTTAATAAACTATGCCTTTGCTTAAATTTATTTAATCAATCTATGCGCTCGCATTTCCTGATATTTTAATGCATTTAATCTGCATTCATGGATTACGTACTTCTAGCCGCCAGTTTTAAAACTATGCCTTTGCTTAAATTTATTTAATCAATCTATGCGTTCGCATTTTCCCAAATTTTCAAAACAAAAATGATTTATAAAGCTACTCAGACGAATAGGAAAATAGATAAATGCTAATTTTCCAATATAAAAAATAGCTCTCCAAATTCAAACTATACAAAAAAATAAGTAATATGTTAAATGCCAAAATGTGATTGCCCGATGCTGCCAATTAAAAGCATTCCAAGCGAATGCATAAGTATTCTTGCCTTGACGCTAGGAACCAATAAAATTCAGACTATACAAAACAGTTTATCCAAGTGAGTGCTATTAGGTTTGTTATCTTTATTTTCATACACAAATTAAAAATGGGTTCACAGGAAACAACTATAAACTGATGAAAACCAACTACAAGCTATCCACTTGCTCAAACCAGCATAGCAGCCAGATGGCTCAACAAATTTCGTGGCCTAAACTAGAGATGTTTTGTAGAACAATTTTTTTTGGTACTATTTTAGGCATCAAGCAAAATGAAACATTATGTATCATTGTCAAAGCAAATAGAAAGCCAAAGGAAGAGCTTTAGTCTTCAAATGCTTGGAAAACTTCCCAGTCAAACAGTAGACCATGAGCATTTCACACATACCAATCAACTCTATGATTTTAAAAATTGAATATGTGCATATTTTAAGCCATCTGTTATCTATTCTTTGTATATGTCTAAACTATTTTTGAATTCACTTGGAAGCTGCAATGATTGTGAAGCATTGTGTGTTCAAATGCTTTAAAATAAAGTTACACGAACATATGCAATATGTTAATTGTTCTTGTTCTTTTCGAGATTTAGATAGTTTGTTTCTTTTGCAAGTAGATTGAGCTGGCTCGTGTATTTGTTAAACATCAAGGCTGATGAATATTCAGACATCATATGGTCAATCATTCAGATTTTAGTTAGTGCTTGCATCATAATTATTTTATTTAGTCTTCATATTGCTTATGTATTTTGCATTGGGAGGTCAGAAATGTTTACAGAGGTTGCAAAAGGTGAGTTACATGATTCAATTTCAAACTCCTTTGACTTTAATGCATTTTCTTTGATGGTAGGATATGGAGATTCTTTTTTTATTGAGAGTTCGCAACAATATGACAAATCTTTTTGATATCCTGTGTTTAGCACATTGCAACAACAAATAGATACAAAGACTGTGCGAATCTGATAAAAAATCAATGTTCATAAAATCTTTTTCACATATTATTGGAGTTTAAACTGTTACTTGTTTATGCTACATGTCATTGTATTTCATAGCTTATGTTTCCTATGCATTCCTTGTTTCCAATTCCTGGACCTTGTCTATATTTCCACATTGTGAATATATGTCTACCATAGCATTTTCAACTATTATATCTACCTATAAGCCAATACATAGCTACTGGGGATAAATAAGTGTGGGCAATATTATAGAGACAAATTTATTTCAAGTGCCTTAAATTCATTGTCATCTTAGAAATAGGTTTTTAATTTTTTGTGATATCTGCCAGTAGTAGGGGAGCAATGGAGGACCTGGCTAACAATTGCATCTTATCTTTCTATGCCCTCTTGTTTGGAGTAAGAATCTCCATTTGTGGAATAATCATATAGTTTGTTTGGCTATAACTTGAAAAACAGGGGCTTGACTGCATTGCATAGTTATAAATTCATTTTTAATACATTACGGCTGTACCTGATCTTATTAAGGTGGTAGAACATGGTAAGTAATCCAACAAAAGGATGTGTAATTTTAGTCATTTTCCATATGTAGACAAGTTTTGATGGTAAAAAGGTAGACAACAATAATATAGTGTGGAATACAGTGGAGGCTTATGCAAAGATGAAAATAGTCAGCTCTTTTGGCAATTTCTCAAGACTCTCTAAGTTAATACAGTTAGGCTAGGAATATGTGGGGTATATGTATGATCATTGAAAAGAAGCTCTATCTGTAACAATATAAGGCAAAGAGAGAAATATTATTTTTTTAATGATTTGTGTATTTTGATTCAAAGTTTTTTAATATACGTGTTATTATCAGTCATGCATTTGAAAACAATGTTACTCCATATACAAATAAATTTAAGCAGAGGCATAGATTTGAAAACTAACAGCTTTTATCAATACAAAGGGGACATTTATAGTGACAGAGCAGAATTTTCTTGTGCTCATTGAATGAACACCAAGAGACGAGTTACTCAAGGTAACAAATTGCTACTTTTATTTATTTTGTTTCATTTTATCCCAGAAATGCAAGTTGGGTTTCACAATGCATCAAAACACATTTGTGCAAACAACTCCCAAAATTATAATTGCAATGGATGATAGTGATAGTGTAATGGATACTAATAGTCAAAACACCAAAAAACACCAGCAAGTATTTTTTTAGATTCAATAGAAACAAGTATTAATTGAAAACAGATTAACCTAGGAGACTATTTATCATAGGTTCTTGAATTCCAAATGTACAAGTGTGAGCATGGTTCTCTACAGGATTTCGCTATGCATTTTAACTATATTTCTCTTTTGCATCGAGCCTAAAGAACCACTGTAAGTATGGTTTCCAAACAGATTTAAATCAATCAATTTAAATCAAGAAAGGTTTCCAATTACACTTCATACTTGAACCATAAAGCATCATTGCTTCAAGCTATAGAAAAAGTGTAGACAGGCACACAAAAGCAAATTCAACTATGACATCATCTAACAAGGATTTTTTTGCTATTACTATGATTAACTATTCAACTCAATTGGCTCATCAGTCAAACAGCTTGATCGATCACTGACATAACTTGTTTCAAAGCTATCTTGTTAAGCTGATTAGTTAATTTCATTAATGAGTAAAAGATAGAATTGACTTAATTGGCATGAGTCAAGTGTAACATTGACTTATTTGTTAATTGACTTTGATTAATGTATCGAAGAGAGATGAAACAAACTAAATTGACATGAGCGAAAGGTGAGATGGACTTATTAGCTAATACGCCACATATACTGTGACATTTGAGCTTTCAAGAAATAATAGCGAAAGCAATAGAATAAATAGATGTCTTGAACATAGACAAAGGAATACAATTAATATGGACAACTATAGCTTGTTGAATATTTGTAGCACAAGAAACACAAAGGAAGATGTCGGAAAAGGTTTTGGAATTTCGGTTTGCACCTAGCAATTGCATTTGCTTCCATGTCTATAAAGCCTTTTCAAGAAATTCTTTTTCTGCATATGAATGGCCATGATTGGTTTAATTGATTTGGTGAATAAAGATGATTTATAATTAACTATAATTAACTATTTAAGAAAACTGAACTATCAATGAACTAGTTTCATTGATTGGTCAAGTAACTTGATTCACAGTTAACTTGATTAGCTATTTAGTTAATTTGCTTCAAAGTTTGCAAAAAGATTTTTTGACAAATAATTCTCTGCATAACTTGCAATCATTACACACCAAGAGCCAACATTTCTTTGAGGAATTCTGTTAAATAGTTTACATGTTTTTCTTGTGCTTCCATATTTTGTATGCATATTCATGACAACATTTCAAACCATAATATCTATCAGAAATCCACAGCTTACCATGCTTACATGAATGTACATATCCTGTTCTAAAGCTCCTATTTTATTAAAAGCAGGCAAAATGGTCAGAAATATTGTGTATCTGTGAATGTGAATAGGCAAGATTGATTTAACTTATTTGGAGGATAAATATGACTAATAATTAACTATGACTAACCACTCAACACAATTAATTCATCAGTCAATTAGCTTGATTGATTGCTGAATTAACTTGTTTGAAAGCTATTATGTTAAGCCAATTAGCTAATACGCCACATACAATATGACATTTGAGATTCAAATAAGTCTCATGGACGCAAATCTGCTATCATGTTAAAGCCACGTAAACATTGATGTTCCAACTCCATGGGGTCATTCTATTTCCATTTTCCCAAGTTCATTTCATTCCATTATCCAGCACTAATTATTAAATGTTTAAACCAACTACATGCAAATAGAAATCACAACTCATAGCATCCATATACACCTATGCACAAGTACATGTTATCCAACATATTAACACACACATGGTTTTCTCAGAAATCCACGTCTTATCATGCTTAGATGAATGTACATATCCTATTCTAAAGCTCGTATTTTATTAAAAGCAGGCAAAATGGTCAGAAAGATTGTGTATCTGTGAATGTGAATAGGAAAGATTGATTTAACTGATTTGGAGGATAAAGATGACTAATAATTAACTATGACTAACCACTCAACACAATTAATTCATCAGTCAATTAGCTTGATTGATCGTTTAATTAACTTGTTTGAAAGCTATTATGTTAAGCCAATTAGCTAATACGCCACATACAATATGACATTTGAGATTCAAATAAGTCTCATGGACACAAATCTACTATCATGTTAAAGCCACGTAAACATTGATGTTCCAACTCCATGGGGTCATTCTATTTCCATTTTCCCAAGTTCATTTCATTCCATTATCCAACACTAATTATTAAATGTTTAAACCAGCTACATGCAAATAGAAATCACAAGTCATAGCATCCATATACACCTATGCACAAGTACATGTTATGCAACATATCAACACACACATGGTTTTCTAGTGCTAGTTTGTTAATTGCCTTTGATCAACAGTTCAAATGTACACAAGGATAATTGTAATTATTTCTTTGTTTTAATTATTATGTACTTAAAGACTAATTAGCAGCTACCTAATTATTTAACTATCCTTGTACACATTTGACCCATCAATCATAGTCAATTAATAAATCTGATTCCACCTGTTTACTAATAGTATTGGCATGCAATTTTCTTGACAAGTCTTCAAAAAGTGCATTACTCACACACCAATAAGGATTCTCATTTGTAACCTCCGTATCCAAATCATCTTCATTAAATAGGATGTTGTAACATACATTAATTGGATGTATCTCATCATCTTTCTTATCAGGATGCCAACAACCTTGATTTGTATTTGTCCTTGAGTGTATCTGGATGCCATGAATTATGAATTCTACTTGCATGTGGCTTGATTGCACAAGTAATAGTAAGTGCTACATAATGGTAGAAATCACAACTCATAGCATCCATATACACCTATGCACAAATACATGTTATCCAACACATTAACACGCACATGGTTTTCTAGTGCTAGTTTGTTAATTGCCTTTGATTAATAGTTCAAATGTACACAAGGATAATTGTAATTATTTCTTTCTTTTAATTGCTATGTACTTAAAGACTAATTTGCAGTTGCCTAATTATTTAGATATGAGACGATACGAGGCTAAATGAGAAATATGAACTTGCCTAAATCGACATGAATGAAATGTGAGATAGAGCTATTGGGTAATATGCTACATATATTGTGACATTTAAGCTTCAAAGAAGTCTCATGGCTGCAAGTTTGCTATCATGTAAAAGCCACATAAATATTCATTTTGCAATTGGATGGGGTCATTCTATTTCCATTTACCTAAGTTAATTTCATTTGGCTGTCTAGCACTAACTATCAATTGTTTAATCAAACTTTAGTCAAGCAGAAATCACAACGCATGCTATCCTTATAGAATTATGCACAAAAACATACTGTCTACCATATTAACATGGACATAGTTTTCTATTTCTGCTTTGTTAATTGGCTTTGAGTTATAGGTGTAATGTGCACAAGGATAATTATAATTATTTCTTCCTTTTAAATATTATGTATTTAAACACTAATTAACTGTTACCTAATTAATTAGATATGAGATGATAGAAGAGTAAATGAGAACTAGACACTAGATAAAAATGACAAAGTTAACATGTGAATATCAAGGTGCGTAGACTAAATACTCATTGCATTCCAGGGGACCACATTCCACCGAGAAATTTTGTCAAACAGTTCACTTGCCCTGTCTATGCCTCCATATTTTGCATGTGTTCCTAGGAGAAAAATAACCACGACATCTGATAACAGTAAAATTCCTCTACCCTTCATGCTTTGCTGACAGCCAAAAAGCTCAAAGCAATTACAGAGTTTGGGTTTGCTTCTCTAAATTGAATTTTCTAAACAGTTTCCAAAGCATTTTGAACACATTGTCCTTACATTCCTCCGAAGCTCTTCCTATGGGACAAGTTCAAAGCACATTGGCTCCAAAGCTTTCACTATGGGAGAGCTCTATAGAATGGACAAAAGGGTTTCTACATAATGCCTATGAAACCACATTCCATAACAAGTTCTACCTATTGTTCAATGCCAAACTAGCTGCCAATGAATAACAAAAGCTTCAAAACTCTCAGTTAACATGTAAAGGGCTGAAAAATATTGATATACCAACTGAATGGGGTCATTTTACTTCAATTATCTAGCACTTATTCTTAATTGTTTAATGCAATCACATGCAACCAGAATTCAGAACAGCTAGCATCCATACACACCTATGCATAGATACATGCTCTCTAACATATTGATATGCATATGGTTTTCTACTGGCACAATCCTTGAACATTCTTTAGGTGCAAGTGCTAGTTTATTAATTGACATTGATTGCTGGATAAAATGTATACATAGACACATAGCTGCACACATGCTTCAATGCACAAATGCATACATACATGCATGGATGTACGCATATATACACGTATACATACATACATGATTACACACATACATATATATATGCATTCATGCATCCATGGATGCATATATCCATGTATTAATAGATCCCTTAAAATATGCATATATTCAAATGACCCCATAGAGTTGAGGAATGAATATTTATGTGGCCTTTACATGATAACAATAAATCCTATAAATATGCATATATGCATGAAGACACATAGCCATCAATGAATCTATGCATTTGCATTTTCATGAGCATTTTAAAACAAACACGATTCAAAAAGCGACTCCCATGGGTTGAGAAAACAAATAAATACCAATTTACAAATATAAAAAATAACTTACGAAATTGAGATCATATATATAAAAAGCAATATGTTAACACGCTGAAGTATGACTGGCTGGCGCCATCCACAAAAAAGCATTTAAAGCAAATGCAATAGTAATCTATTATATACACACATACATACATGGTAACATAGATACATGCATACATATATACATAATTACATGCACACATATATACATGCATAGCTGTATGCATGGATGCATAGAAAGACTATGTTTCATGGGATTGTTAAAGAGTTCACTTGCTTTCTATATGCTTTCATATTTTGCATGTGTGCCTATGAGGACAATAACCACAATATTTGACAATATTCCTCTATCCTTTATGACAACACATTGGTTCCAAAGCTCTCTTTATAAGACAGCTGTGCATTGCCTCCAAGACTCAGATGAATCCTTGGTATTTCAAGGAAAAATTCGAATGGATAACACTTAAAATGATCTAAACTATGATTTTATAATCAAAGTATCCAAATGCAAGGCAACAATGCGAAACCCAACTTCCATTTAAGATGTACAATGAAAGTAAACAAAAGGAAAAATGCATTTGCTTCAAAGTTTGTAAACCAATTTCAACACATTGTCTAGCCATTGTCCAGAATATGGTTTTCTATCAGCATACTCCTTGAACCTTCTTTAGGTCTAACTGCTACTTTGTTAATTGACTTTGATTGAAAGGTGAAAATGTGAAATGTCGCCAAGGATAATTATACTTATTTCTCTCTTTTAATTGTTATATATTCAAAGACTAATTAGCAATTCAAATAGCCTCCCCTTTAGTCAGATGCCATTCAATGCATTGATTTTGCATCAATGAATTATGTACCTTCAGCCACTAGTTTTAATCAAAGTATGCATATGGATTCAGAATCAAACTCTAAAAATAAAAAAGACTATGTTTAAATTATAAAGTGCAATCAACCACCAAAGAAATTGATTGGATAGTAATTGCATTTTTGATGTCATGTTATTGCAACAAAGATCTACTTTTGAACCCCAATTGCTTAATTTTTATGAACCATATAGCATATGCCACTCACAATACCCATTTGTAAAGATTGTCCTTTGTAACAAAAAGCAATGATATGGCTACAAGTACAATCTATATAGTGAGAATCTTGAATTAACCTTTTTCTTTGTCTACTCTATGCAATTGTAAACAAAGGAGAAGGTTCATTCTAGAAACTCACCCTGTACTCTTTTCTTGAAGAATTTGCTACAGTTGGACCGCTACACCACCTCTCTTCTTCCAATAAAAAGAATTGCACCATGTAATAAGCTTTGATTAGAAAATGAAGACCATTTGTTTGTTTTTCTAAAAGAATAGCAATAAAGCTCAAGGAAATGACCAAAATGTAAAGAACTCCCAAAATTACAATTGCAATATATAATACTCCTACTGCGATGGATACTAATAGCCAAAACTAATAAAACAGTAGCAAGCATTTTTTAGATTCAAGAGACACAAGTATAAATGTAAATTAGATTAAATACACAAACTAGTTGCCATAGGTTCTTGTACCACAAATCTTCTAGCAATGAATTTAACTGCTCTTTTGCATGAAGCCTAAAATTATTTCATGAAGCAATATTACTTGACTGCTCTATGGCAACATTGCAATTTGAATTATAAAACATATTTGACATAGTTTTTTATAAACCCAAGATACAATTTTCTAACTTCCTAAACATTCAGTCTAAGTTTTCCAATTACAAAATCTCAAATTGTTGTTTGCTTGGTATGTTTGTTCCTTGAATTTGATCACTAGGTAAAATGTGCACAAGGATAATTGTAATTTTTTCTTTCTCTTAATTACTATGTATTTAAAGACTAATTAACAACTATCTAATTAATTAGTTATCTAATGATACAAGGATAAATGACAAATATGGAATTGACTACTTTGACATGAGTGAAATGTCACATGGACCTATTAGCTGACACACTACATATACTGTGACTTTTGAGTGCTTAATCCATCTACATGCAAGTACAAATCACAACCCATAATTAAAATGTCCACAAGGATATTTATAATTATTTCTTTCTTTTTATTATTATGTATTTAAAGACTAATTAACAGTCACCTAATTAATTAGATATCATATGAAAGAAGAGTAAATGAGAGCTACCAACTCGATAAAAATGCCAAAGTTAACATTTGAATATCAAGGTGTCCAGATTTAATACCCATTGCATTCCCCGGAAGCACATTTTCCTGAGGAGTTTTGTAAAATAGTTCACTTGCCTTATAAATGCTTTTGTATTTTACATGTCTGCCTATGAGAACAATAACCACGAAATTTGACAGAATTTAAATGCTTGCTGGCAGAAAAAGGTTTCTACTGCATTCTTTTGTCTATCTCTATGCAAATGAAAATTTGTATTCTGCTATGGTAAATTCTCTAGTGCATTAGGTACTTTAAAGTGCAATTTTTTGGATGTTGCTCTTGTTCCAGGTTTGATTCTTTTTGGGGGTTATAACTACCTACTGTTGTATTATTTTCCCATTTTTTCTTCTACAAATGAATGAATATATAAACAAATAATCATATATAATAGTTTTTCTTTGATGAGTTTTGTCAAATAGTTCACCTGTTTTCTGTATGCTCCCATTGTTTGCATTTATGCCTACGAGGACAATAACCATGACTTTTAACAAAATCCCTCTATCCTTTATGCTTTGATGACAACTGAAAAGCTCAAAGCAACACACTGTCGACTCATTGTTTGAAAGCTCTCATTATCGCATACGTTGACATAATTTTGGTTCCAAAGCTCTCTTTATGGGACGGCTTTGCAGTAATAAAAAATATACAAACTAGGGCTCACATGCATGAAGTAAAATGGACAAGAGGGTTTCTACATAATTCCTGTCAAATGTAGATGGAACCTTCGCATTTCAACAAGAAATTCGAATAGATAATACTAAAAGTAGTTTAAAATATGAATTTATAATCAAAGTATAAGAATGCCTTAAAGCAGTATAGAAGAAAACTCTATAACCATGACTTTTAACAAAATCCCTCTATCCTTTATGCTTTGATGACAACGGAAAAGCTCAAAGCAACACACTGTCAACTCATTGTTCGAAAGCTCTCATTATCGCATACGTTGACATAATTTTGGTTCCAAAGCTCTCTTTATGGGACCGCTTTGCAGTAATAAAAAATATACAAACTAGGGCTCACATGCATGAAGTAAAATGGACAAGAGGGTTTCTACATAATTCCTATCAAACGCAGATGAAACCTTCGCATTTCAAAAATACGAATTTATAATCAAAGTATAAGAATGCCTTAATGCATTTCTCATATCAAATAGAAGAAAACAACAAAAAGTTAGCTCTTCTGACCTCAAGCAATTCGTTTCTCACTGTCCAATGGGCAACTCTGCAACTACAAAATCCCCTGCTCGGCCACACAATAGAGCACTATGAAATACAGCTTCATTATGCACTTTAATGTAATGAAACTCTGAAAATTAACAAATTATCACCTCAGGTAACTCATTTCTAGGTCTGGACTCTGCAACTATAACATCTCCTACTCAGTCGCTACAAACTCTTCCTCAGAACACGCGCTTACAAAACACAAAAACAACACACGCAAAGTAATAGAGATGCATAGCAAGTGGCTTAACTCTATATTAAATGACCAAAGTAACCTGGCCACGCGTGGCCACCAAGCCATTCCAACGCCTTCACCTCGAGCCAAATGCCATTTAATGCATTTAATTTGTATTCATGCATTACGTACGTCTACCAGCCAGTTTTATAAACTATGCCTTTGCTTAAATTTATTTAATCATTTTATGTGCTCACATTTTCCTAATTTTTAATGCATTTAATCTGCATTCATGGATTACATACCTCTAGCCGCAAGTTTTTAAACTATGCCTTTGCTTAAATTTATTTAATCAATTTATGCGTTCGTATTTTCCCAAATTTTTAAAACGAAAATGATTTATAAAGCTACTCGGACGAATAGAAAAATAGATAAATGCTAATTTTCCAATATAAAAAATAGCTCTCCAAATTCAAACTATACAAAAAAATAAGTAATATGTTAAATGGCGAAATGTGATTGGCCGATGCTGCCGGTTAAAAGCATTCCAGGCGAATGCATAAGTATTCCTGCCTTGGCGGCAGAAACTAATAATTTTACAAATGATGTGTAAATTGAAATGTAGAATGAATTAAGATGTCTTTCCCTTAAGTTTATCTCTTAATTACGTTAGTAAATTGATAGATTTTTATAATGAGAAACTCAATAGGGTAAATAAAAAGTAATTATGTCAGCTTTCAAGGGTGGAATTTAATATGTTTCTTTTATTACGGTGGTTAGAACAACAAATTTTTATTAAAATATTCTAAATGCTATTTATAACAACCGTGCTTTTCAATTCTCTCTTTATCTCTATATATAAATATATTACATGTGTTTTGGAGCAAATTGATGTTACAAAACAATAATTATTTATATATATATATATATATATTGTGAAATTGGTGTATAAAATGTAACATATACCTTTAATTTATATAGATATGTAAATTATACATCTGGGGTAAATCATGTTTTTAGATAGTTATAAAATTGGTTTAAATGGTTACTTTTATTACTTTTAATGTTTCTACAAATGAGTGCAATAATAAAATGTAACATGCTCACTTAGTGTATTTCTTGAAATTATAACTTTTGAATGTCTAAGTGAAATTAAAGAGAATGGTATCTTTCAAATAGTTTTCTGAAATTTGATGTAGGTTTATAATTTAATATAAAAATATTTATGTATATATATGCGTTAAATTATATTTTCCTAAACATTGACTGCCTTACAAACAACAGATTATTACTTTTTCTATAGAATTATAGAATAGATATAATTATATTTGTGTGTAATCTTATTTATATTTTAAGTATATGTTTATATTTATATATGTAAACATACCTTATACTGATGAGTGACTTTTGTTATTTAAAGGGTAAAATGTTGAGTAAATAAAGAACTAATTATATTTGTGTGTATTTATATTTATATTTTAAGTATATGTTTATATTTATATATGTAAACATACCTTATATTGATGAGTGACTTTTGTTATTTAAAGGGTAAAATGTTGAGTAAATAAAGAACTCTATTCGAGAAGGTTAATATAAAAGTTATGATTATTTTATGGTGGACAAAAGTAATTGAATTGTTTTTAGTTGATATAGAAAAATTAGGAGTTCAATGAGGAAATTGATTAATTCGTGAATAGTTATATTATGACATTAGCGATTAAAGGTTGTTAAATAAGCAATTGAGATTATCTCTTACTAAATAATAAATACTGATTATTTTCACCATTATTCAATGGCTAAGTAGTAACCTCACTTTGCAACTGGTCTTTTTTTTTGTATAATGGTTGGTTATATGGATAGTCGAAAGATCTATTTAATTAGGCAAATTAGATTATCCCTTGTAATTATTGAATGTTGGTGTATTATAATTGTGTCAAGGCGTAAGTATTCCAATTATGTAGGTAAAGCTATTTAGTTCTAGTGGTTAATTGATTGGATAATGAATATCGTTTTCGTTTGAATTTATGGTTGTTGATTGTTAATCTGGTTGTATTGTTGAGTTGTGAGTGGTTGATTATTTATATTGTTCTTTTAAAATTTGTACCATGGAAGTGTTAGTTGATTGTAGTATAATTTTGATGGTTTTCTTTTGGATGAGACTTCCTCTTGTTTTAATCCTAATTTGAGGAGTCTTCATTCATTGAATATGTGTTTCAATTTGAGAACCCATTTGTTTTGGTTTACCCTCGTTTGTGGGTTTATGGTTAGTTGTTCTTCTTGGGCTTCCAGAGGAGGGAAAAAAATATGTTGCCTCATCATTGGTTTTGGTTTTGGTTTTGTGAACGGTTGCTCTTATGCTCGTTTTGATTTTGGTGGGTTTAACCTTGCACTTGGAAGTTGCTTATTTATGAAATTCTAGCATGAGATGGTGCATGCCTCACTTGATGTATTTAATTTTTGACCTGGATATTTTTGTGCAAGTTGGCTTGCCCTGTTTGTGATTGCGAGTCTTTTGTTGTTAGTAGGGGGAGTGGCTTTTAGTGGGGATCGACACACAAAGTGGTGTACAGGTAACTCATTGAGAGTTTCCTTAACCAATGATAACCTAATAATTAATTAGGGGGTTTGGGTAGTATCTCACTTTAATTTAGATAAGTTATCCTCACTCATGGCTCAAGTGTTTGCTTAGGCTTGAGATGAGTGGGAAGGCCTATAATGGCAAAGATCAACTTCCTTTTCCTCTTGAAAGGTATGTTGATCCCGCATGAGTGAGAATGGGGCCGAAGATCGACTGAGGTTGCCAGGTTTTAACTAGGTAGGGGGCCAGTAACCTATGGAGATCCGCATTGGGTAACCCATGTCGAGCTTATGTGATGACACTCCACCCTCTAGCAACCTTGTGTGTTTGTTGTTTCCCCTTGTTGTTCTTATACCTTTGGAAGCGGTTGTACCTTATGCATATTGAAGTGGTTGTTTCTTTATGTTTATTGTTGAAGCCTCCTTTTAGTTATTTGATGTTGCATATATGCCTCATGACAACCTTATTGATGCTAATGAAAGGTGCCCATTGATATTTATTGTTGGATGATATCGTGATCTCATTTGAGGGCTTTTGGGTCTTATTGTTGTTGGCACCTCTTTGGTTATTTAGTGTTGATCTATAAAATTTGGAATTGGTTCTTGTTGGTTTTCCATTATTTTGTTGTGGTTATGTTTTGATGATATTAGATGTTTCTTGTGTTTATTGTTGCTTTGATTGTGGAGTCTTGTCAAACCTTGTACACTTGACTATTTTATGTTGAGGGTCCTTCTTGTCATCTCATAGCATGAGGGGTGGGTCTTCAGTCCCATGTGCATCTATCATCTCCATCCTCATACGCTAAAAAATGATTGAAATATACTCAATAAACTCGGTGCTTCTAACTTTGCATGCGTATTATCCAATGGTGATTTCTACTTCAACATATAATAGAGCTCTTTACCTCATATATATATTTGCATGAGATTTATAAATCTCCCTAAAACCATATATTGAGATGAAAACAGAGGGAGAGTATCAAATAGTTTGTGTTCTGTTTATGCTTCCATATAATGCATGAACATAATCTACAATCAAATATCAGACCAAAATCTTTCTATGGCTTGTCAAGTCCATTTGGTGCATGTCCTACAGTCATATGTTTCCATTAGATTAAATTTCTTTGAGGTGTTCTACTAAGCAGTTCACATGCCTTGTCTATGTTTCCACACTTTGCATGCATGCTTACAACATAGTTGCAACTATAATGTATGATAAAAACCCAATTTTATTATGCTTTGTTAGATGGACATACCCTATTCAAATGCTTCATTTTGGCATAGGCATGTGTGAAATAAACTGTGGCAGAGGTCATGGAATCTTACTTCACTCTTGCCAATTGCATTTTATTGAAAGTTTTTACAAATTGCATATGGTGTGAACAACATAGAGGGTGTGGTTTGGACTAAACAATAGATAATTGCATCTATTTTAAAGTTTCTAATGCCATTTTCATGAATACATTTGATGCAAATCATGCGACCATTCATTGACAAGAAAAGTAGAGTAAAAAAAATATGAAAGAGCAGTAGGTGAAGAGGGAGCCAAGGCCATTTGTAAAAGAATGATTAGTATCCAACAATGTCTATATCCATATCTATCAATGGTTGATTGTGCACAATACACATGAAATTATTAATTTGTAGAGATTAGAAAGACCCCAAGTAACATAGCAACACTCAAGTCCAATCAACTAGTTTTATAAAAGACCATTATTACAGAAAAGAGACTCTATGGCCTATTGAGTGGCCTATTAAAAATGGAAACAAGGGTTTTCATTAAAATTATCAATCAATGAAAATAGATGAATATGAAAATAACATAAACATGAAAGCTCATAAAAGAATCCTAAAACAACTAGAAACATGAATTCATCACGAAAATGATCTCTTCCACCTGTGGTCACCAACCTTCCATTCAAAATGCTCCCATTACCTGCACTCAAGACCACTCTACAACTACAACCCCAACACAACACAATGTAGAAATCTAAACCTATCTTCTGACAGCTGAAATATATAACTTTACTCCCATTAGAGGCATTACACTGGCTACAACGATTCTTTGAAATGGTTCCCATGCAAATTAATTGGAATCATTTGGTGTTACTTTCATGAATCTTCCATTACTGCCACTTGTGCCACTTGGTCTTCCATCGTTCCTTCCCCCACTGATTTGTAACTACCACTATGATAGCCAGCAAGGATGTCAAAATATTTCACACACATTTTTTGTTGACGGAGGTTTTTCACTCCGCTATGACTGTAGAACGTATCTCGCATAATTATCATCCTATATATATAATGTTGTATTTTTTTTTTTGTATTAGATATTCAAGATAATCTTGTTAAAAATATTCTAAAAATTATAAAAGAGTGAAAATATTGTAAATTAATATGTATTTCCATAAAAAAATATTATAAAATGATATATATTAATATTATAAATTAGAATACTATATTATATTTCCTTAAATATTTCATTTATAGTAAAACTATAAAAATATGATAATAATGCATGCTTGTAACGCCCCGCCGTGCAAACCCCAAAGGAACTAATAAAGACGCAACAAATTTTTTTTTAAGAGAACATAATAATTATACTTAAGTGTTCCAACATAACAATGATCCAAGTTACACAACTAAATCCCTTGGGTTACATGAGGTGACATTATTAATACTAAACTAACCCATAACCAAGAATAATAGATTAAACCATAATTAAACAATTATGTAAAACCATTCATTCTCACCTAACTATTTAAAACATCCATCAACAATAACCACATTAATAAAAGTAGTCCACATTAAACCATATATACAAAACACAAATGAATTAATCATAAAGATAATAAATATATATACTTCGACAGATACAACATAACCTAATTAGCAATTACAAATGATAGTTCACAAAGATTACATTACCTGAATTATACATTACATCCACATGATATTACAACATAGTGAACATATAGCAAATTACATCAAGATCCTCCCAACACACGTGGGAGTTGATACATCAACGAATAAATTACATCAGAAGAATAACATACATCTGGTACATAAGAACACTGGATCAACGACATCTGCCAAAACCCTACAATAAAAGATACATCTGCAACCAAAAGGGAACCCAACGGGGTGCGAAGCACGTTCCACCCAACCACCCCCGTGCTGGGAGTAGACAAGGAAGGATCCCCGATCAAGCACATCAATAGAAACACAAGACTAACTCCATACAAAATATCATAATTTCACTAGACAACACTGAAGACTAAACAATGACAAATCACCAAATGACATAACAATGGACCACTTTCAAACCTTAACATTAAATCACTTTATAGATGATACAATAGTAACTCATGAAAACCACTCCATCACTAAATCTCAAGGCATAATATCACAAGACTACTTCCAAAACTAACCAATGACAAATCAACAAACCACTTCTAGAGGACACCAATAAAACAACCAAAACAGAATGTTAGAGGAGAGTGTCATCGCATGGCTTAACATGGATTATCCAGACAACCTATCACAAGGTGCTGCCTCCATCTCTACATGGATTATCCTGACATCCCAGTTAAGGTGCCGCCTCCATCTATGGTTCTCCTGACAACCTGTCTCAAGGTGCCACTCCATAGGGTTACTCATGCGGAATCGTTAACCTTTTGTGAGGACAAGGCAATGATCTTGCCAACCATGGCCTTCTTGGTCCCCTTTAGTCTATGATAGCACTAACAGGGGGATGAGGCATCACAATTATCTTATTAATGTTTAATCCCCACCCATGGTTTATTACTTAGGTTATCACTGATTAATCTAACTCTACGTGGGTTACCCTGACAACCCCTTTGTGCACCGACCCCCACTAGAGCCACTCTCTCTAGACACTCAAGCACAAAATGCCCAACACAAAAGAATTGTATCACAAGCAATACCAGACCAATCGAATGGATTCCCTACGAGGCATAACCATCTCGTCATAACATAAGAAACACATCCACAAAGACAGTACAATCCAAGTATAACTCAAATCATGACCCAAAGCCAATACAAGGTCAAGCATCAAAATACGAGGTTACAAATGCACGACAGTATTTCCCCCCTCTGGAAGTTCCCATAACAAGCTAAGCTAACTCTAGGGTTTTCCCGCAATACACAAACCCAATTAAAGAAAATCAAATCAAATAAAATGAATAATCTCAAGAATGAATAAAACATAGAACAATGCCAAACAAACTACAAGCACCATATAATTACCAATATCATAAATCAATAAGTTGAGAGAAGGCAACTACATAAAACAATGCCATGAACAAATTACATTAAACCATAAATTTCACCAAATTAATAAATCAATAAGTCAAAGAAATTCAATTAATAAAAGAACACATACTTTATTTCTAATTTCCCAATTCAACTATACCATTGCAAATTATGAAAATTATCTATTATTTCAAACTCACAACATTTATAACTTATCAACATATATATATGTATGTATGTATTTACACACACATATATATACATATGTATACACTTTTTACGTGTATATACATATATACATATATATAATATATATAAATAAATATATATATAAAACATATATTTAAAATCATTTATTTAAATCGCATTATAAAAATTAACCTGATATATATATAAATCAAATTTTAAATAGCATAAAAAAACATAAAAATGAATTTAATTTAATATATATCTATATTTTTTTTTAAAAAACAAGGCACCGGTGGTACTGCGTACCTCCTTGTTGGAGGCCGCAGTCCTCACCATTGGTGGTACAACGTACCTCCCTATGGGAGGCCACAGTCCCCACCAGACTGCGTACAATAGTCTGTGACTGCTGTGCACAGTCTGTGTGGACTGCGCGCAACACCCACCGTGGGGGGTCAGGGGTGGTACGACCACCGCTGACCATTCCATCCCCTCCACAAAAATATATATATATTTTTTGTTTGTTTATAACATTCTTCCGTCCAATACACGAACGCGAAAATAAAAGAAATAAATGCATACTTGACAAAAATAAATTTCATTTTCCAATAGAATACAATCCGACCTTAAAATATAATTTATTTATTTTTAAAACCAGAAACATACATATGATTTTTAAACGAACACATAATTTTCACAATCAAATATGTTTATATATATGTATTTTTATATTCCTTCAGATATATATAAATAAATATATATAGCCTCTGTAAATATATATATATATATAGTGTATATATATATTTAACCATAATAATAATTAAATAAAGAAAAACAATCTGTTTTATATCAAACACAAGTCTAAATCTGAGCATGCAATTTCAACCAATAATAAAATGATTTTCTTTCCAAAGAGTAATTTTCACAAACAAATTTTATTGAATAATTACAAAGGATTTTTAGTGTAGTTTTCAACAGACAATTTCAAAAATCTATAACAACCAATTTCCAACTACAGAATCCTCTTTCACAAACATGAAGTAATTAATTTTCAAATGAAAATACAACAATAGGGTTTGTTTACAAAACAATAAACTAAAATAAATAATAGTTTAGAAGAACCTGGATTCCTTCATCTGATGGAGAATCGAGCACAGTAATCTGTAGCTTCCTTTCCAATTCCTATCTGCAGCTCTCTTTTTGAACCTATCTTTTCTTCAAACAATGATTTTTTACCAAGAAGCACAAACAAACTATTTTCCCTTTTCTTTTCTTTTACAAATCAAAACAACAGAAAAATCTTCTGTGTGTGAATAACTCTCAAAATAATAAAATAATAAATAAAAATAAAAAAAGCTCTTCAGTTTTCTTTTCTCAAAAATCCTCTTTTCGTATTGGTCATTTTTCCAGCTTTTAAAAGCACACACTTATCTAAAATTTTAATTAAAAATAATTTATTTTCTCAAAACATTATCCATAGAAGATTTTCTAATTTAATATTAATAAAAAGATAATATTTAATTATCCTCATCAATATTAATTTAATTTAATTTCTTGCACTTTAATTAATTAAATCCTTTTTAATTTACATTATATTTAAATTTAACATTTTACTAACCCACAATTAAATCAAGTAACAAGACAACGTTAATTAATTATCTTATAAAATAAGATTAATTAAATAAACACTAACCATAAAATAAATACTCAACAATCAAACTACACAACAACAAGGACCAAACTTCAGTCATGACACAACAACTTACAACAGGACGACGGACTTGGGACAGGGACACTTCCAAATCAACTCCCTTTTTTCAACATTTTACCCGTTGGGATAATTTAATGCTCGCCCTGTCCTGCTGAAGCAGGTGGAATCGAGACTTATTCCTGCAAATCCTGCATACCAATAAACATCAAGTAACACATGTATATATATAATAGAAAATATCATACCACGAGAAGGAATTGTAGCGTAGCAGGGCACTCGTAAATGAGTGGTGCTACACTGTCCTCTCATGACATCTATTCTAATAATTACAATATCGATGATGAAATAACATTTCTAAACTAACTGATCATATGAAAACATGATTACTTATCTACCGCATCATAATATAATACTGAATCCAATTAACATAATCATAGAATCATAACATCGACATATATAATACTAAGGAAAAACCATCGCATAATCAAATAATCCAAACACCATATAAAGTATCATAAATCAGCATAAGAGTGTCAAATGTAGAAGTCAACTAAACTATGCATCCACACACACCAGGTCGGTGCATTAATCACCATCACAAATCAGTATCACACTAACATATAAAAGTAACAAATAGTAGCAAATAGTATCAGTAACATGGGGGTATTACAATTCTTTTAAAGCTTACATATAAAAAAAATCTTAAATATAATATTAAAATTAGATAAAAATTCTAAATTAATATTAAAAAAATATTCAAGATTATCTTTTCTAAAACAAGGAAATTTTTAAACTGCTTTAAAATTTGATTTAAAAGCATAAATCTATTAAAATTTGTGACAATTTAATAGATGTCAATTTAAATGGGGAGAATAAAAATGTACACATACTCGTTGTCAGTATAAGAAGCCTCTCGGGTTAATAATCTATATATTATACACCGAGATTTATTATTTTTGAGGTGTATTTTTTTTGCATTTTTTTGATTTTTTTCTTTTTAGGGAAAAAAATACGCCTCAAAAATGATAAATCTTGGTGTATAATATATAGATTATATATAAGGTATATATGCTAGTTTCAGCGGTAGCACTGCAGACAGTAAACACATGTCAATATTAATTGAGATATATTATATATTATCATTATATTAGTTATTTATGTTATATTATTAATTATTAATCTTATATTATATATATTTTTTGATCGGTAATAAGTTTTTTGTTTTATTAAGAAGTGAAATAAAGAGATTACAAAGCAAGTTCCAAAACAACACTCATAGCATACCTTACCACATCCCTCCAACTCCTAATTTAAAAACCACAAAGCTACCCTCAACCCCAACTTAACTAACTCATACAATGATTAAAGATTTAAATATATCTAATAACCAAACTTAAATTCGAAGACCTCCAAACACCCATTGACAGGTCAAGAGTTTGAAGCTTTCTTTGCTCTTCCTTTAATATGAGATCGTAGGACCATAGCAAAAAATTTCTTCTTCTCCTTCTTTGCTTTCTTCCCTAAGATCGTTTGCCACCCATCCTCAAACCTCGCAGCCTCCTTCTGCCAGTCCAAAGGTAAATCCCGGGGACTCCTCCAAGCTCCATTTCCACTACTAACTTGTTGATGCTGATCTTCAACCTTTCGCTTTCCAGCATCTTCCATCTGAGGTCTCACTCCACCTTTATTTTCCCTACACTTTGGTGTTGCAGACCCATTTCTAAAGGTCATCTCCTTAACACTACCATTGAGGGTAGCTCTAGCACTATTTTCAACCTAAAGCCCTTCTTGAGTTGGGGCCTCCTTAATCTTTTGTTGCTCCGAACCTCTAGCCTCCTGCAACAACGACTTCTCCACCACATTCGGCTCCTCTGAAGCTCGATGCACCTCCTCCGCTCCTTTCAGCTGAGTGCACCCTTGTTGCAACATCTGTTTCTCCATTGTATAATGTTGGGTGGTTGCATCTTTCTACCAAGAGGTCAATTTGTTAGTTCTATGCTTGACACATTTAGTTGCCAAATGCCTCGTTTGATGACAAATTTTGCACCTAAAAGACACCCCTTCATAGTCAAGGGGTTGTACCCAACAACCCTTTGGATATTTTAGACGAATCTCCTTCGGTGGTACCTTGGAAACATTCATTTCTACCAAGATTTGAGCATAAGTTGAGTACAAAAGATTTGAAGAACCCTCATCCACATTACGAAATTTCCTAAAGAGTTCCCTATGGCTTCCAAGCATGCATTAAACCAGAACTGCAGGGGTAGGTTAGGAAGTCTCACCCATTGGGGAACCCTCTCAAAAACTTCTGTGGCTGGTTTGAAGGCCAGATGCCATGGCTTTAACATCAATACATGTTTCTCCTCCCAATCCCAGTGATATTCATATAGGATCTTATCTCTATCCTGGTCTTTTTCAAAAACAACAATGAAAAAACCTCTGGCCATTGGATAAATTTGAACATACCCATCCAGCAGGGGCTTCCAGTTGTTAGAAATCCACTAATGAAGCTTAGGCAAGCATGGCTAGTAACCCCTAAATCTCCCTATCAGGTCCAATTTGGTGAAATTTTTTTCATTGAAGACCATTTCTTTCAACAACTCTCCATCTAAATCCAATGTGATTGAATATGGAGAAATGTGGGATACAAGGTCCCTGCCATTTCCCCTGATAGATCTTCTGCTTGGATGATCTGCCCTAACACACCCAGAATTGCTTTTCTCTAGATCTTGCTTCTCAAAATCCTTAACGGATCCGTGCCCATCAAAAATGACATCGCCCAGTTTCTGCTGTATCAGGCCTCCATTGACAGGAGCCGAAACTCCATTATCTTGCATTTGCTTTGTGGAGCCCTTGTGGTTGACCCATCCATCCCTCCATTTGGCGTAGTCTCTACTTTGCTTAGAAACCTCAGACCTTCCCTGAGTCACCTTTCCTCGTTGATTCGGCTATGATAAACCCCTCAACGCCTCCCCAACAAAATGACCGTTGGTGGCCATCGCTCCCTTCAAAAAATTACATATATAATCTTATATTATATTATAATAATATATTTAATATATTAATATTATATTATTATTAGATTAATAGTAATATTATATTATTAATATATTATATGATAATATTATATTACATTATATGAATTATATTGATATATTTAATATATTAAGATTATAATATTATTAAATTAATAGTGTAGCACCCCTCTGGTTTGCTATGCTGTTAGATAGTGTGTTTATTTTTTACAGATTTAGATATTTGTTATGGTTTTATGATCGCTGGCATTGGAGCGATGATGATGTTATATTTTGATGTGATGATGCACTATATGGATGTTATGTTTCATGTTATGCTTTTGATTAGCATAGTTGTTGATATTAATATATGCTCATCTATTGATTAATGATGTTTTAATTTCGTTAGTCTTGATGTGACTGTATTGGTGAAGGGGACGAGATTACATCACTCACATGCGAGCGCCCTATGATTTCGTGATTTCTCTTCACGGTGTGACTGTTATGTTTATCCATGTACGACATTCGTCTTGTTTGCAGTATTGTAGGTACATGACATCATCTCCACCTGGCTTCATAGGTCTGAGTGTGTCCATATCCCAATGGTTTTGTTGATTGGGAGATAGTAACGGGGTTCCCTTGTCAAACCACAACCCTGTCATAGTGTGTCGTAAGTTTGTGTCTGGTTTGTTGTTGGGTCATGTCATCTTTGATGTTTTGATAATTTATTATCGGTGGAAATTATATGTGGGAATTAATATTTAAGTGGTGGTAATGTTAATTTATGTATTTAAATTAAAATTGTTATTTAATTTAGTTAATTTAATTTTGTTCAATTAGTAAGGTAAGTTAATCCTCGTGGTGAAATTTATTTTATTAAGTAAATAAACTAATTAATTAAATTTATTTTGTTGAGTAAATAAATAAATAAATTAAACCTATGTTGTTGATTAAATGAATTAAATAATTAAAGATTGTTTTGTAAAGTGCATAAATTAAAAGATTTAAATTTATTTGAAAGGAAATTTTGTTTTAAATTATTTAAAAAGCAAAATATCTTGAAAATGCATAAGGGGGAAATAACTATGGTGGTTGAGGGGATATTTTTGAAAATTTGACTAAAGTTGAGGAAAAATCAATAGGAGATATTTATTTTTATTTTGGAAGTGAAGATTTTGGAAGGATTTCTAGAAAATTGGATTTTGCAGGGAAGCTCAACTCCAGTTCTCATTTTCTTCAAGCTTCAAAAACAGGTTCCTTTAATTGCTTTTTTTTTGTTAGAAGCTTTGATTTTTAATTTTGAAGAGGTCTGTAAATCTTGCTGAGAATTCTTGAAAATCTCTGTAGAAAAATGGAGAAAACCTTAGATCTTTTGTAGGGCAAAGAATTTAAACAATAGGAAATTCAAAATGAAAACAACATAAATTTTTGCAAATCAAATTTTAACAGTAGAGAATTGAAAGAGAAAACAACATAAATTTTTGCAAATCTCTATTTAAATTGTGGAAATTGAGTTTCTCTATAAAATTTGTGGAGATGGAATTCCTTTGTAAATTTTGTAAAAAAAAAAAAAAAGCTTCTGTAGTTTGTCAATTTTTCTATAGGAAAATTTCCTTCTTTCTAGAAAACATTTTTCCCTTTCAGCAATTGAGATTGAATCAATATATATATATATATATATATAAATTCAATTTATATGAATTTTGTTAATTGTAAGAGTGCTTCTATAAAAAAAATAATTTTATTTTGTGCCGGGCTATAGTGTCGCATGACAAATCTGAAACAGGGGAATTAATTTTTTTTTATTATTAAAAATTATAGATGGAGTTGGGGGGCAATTGCCCCCACAGTGCCCCCATAGAGGAGGTGCTACTGTGGAGGCAATGCCGCTGCCTACATAGTAGCGTACCTCCCGATGGGAGGGCTACGTGGGTAGTAGTCCCCTGCCACAACCGTGGCTGCTGTGTGCGCTCGACTGTGGGTTGGGGGTTTTGTTTTTTTATAAAATTTTAATTAATATTTAATATATATATTATATATAATATATAAAATATAAATTATATATTATATATAATATATAAAATATAAATTATATATTATATATAATATGTATATTATATATTTTAAATTTTATTTATATTTATATATTTTATAAATTTTATAATTATATATATATATATTATATTTTATATATTATTTTTAATATATATATATATATTATGCATATTTAATTGGTAAATATTTGGGTTTTATTTAAATGATTTAGAATTTAAATTGATTTTATAAATATATATTTAAATATGTATATATATATAATTTTATATATATATGTTTAATATATATTTATATTTAAATATAATGATTTTAAGATTATTTTATTATAATAGATGCAAATGTTGATTTTATAATATATATATATATATATATATATATATATATATTTTAAAAATTGACTTTTATCATTAGTTGTAATTGAGAAAATTTGAAGTACAACAATCGGTTTAGTTCCTTATTTAAATTGTGAATGGAATTAAACTATTAATTTTAAAATTTCTTAATTTTGCAAATGTTATTTTATTTACTTTGAGTATTTGCAAACAAAGTATTATTGAATTAATTGGATTTAGGAAATCCTAAACAAGATTGATGTGTTGCCTAAAATTTTTCTTTTAAGGTTGTGTTTTCTCTCATTCTCGTTGTTAGGAAAATTGAGTTATTTGTTTATGTAAGACTTCCAGATATGTTTCCTTGAGATGGGGATTGTAACTTATGTCGGTTTAGCTTTGAAATAACTTGGGTAGTGCACATGGGATTTTATCAAGTATGGTCACCTGGTTCTATGAACAAGTTGCGTTGTACATTGTTATTGAGTTGGTATTTGTAATTGGTTATGTGCATTTGGTTTACCCTATGTTAGTGGAATTGATCCCTTAGGTTGTTAATAGGGGAGTGGCTTTTCATGAGGGCCAACACACAAAGTGGTGTCAGGGTAACTCATGCAGAGCTAGTTTAATCAGTGAAAATTAAATAAATATGTTAGGGGAAAAGGGTAGTTTAAACACTTAACTTTTTTTAATGCCTCGCTCATGAACTCAAGGGCTAGTAAAGACTTGAGATGAGACGAGAAGGCTTGGAATGACATGATCGATATCTTGTTTCTCGGAAAGAAAATCGATTCTGGGTTGGATTGCATGTGGGGTAGGGTTTCGTAAGAGGTCACCAGGGTAACCCAAGATGGGGGCCGAAGCCTATGAAGATTCACCAGGGTAACCCATGCAACTTTGTGATGACATTCCTCCTATGACAATTGTGAGTCAGTTCGTTGTATTGTGCAATCAATTATTGTTATCTAGAAGCATTGTAACCATTTGGTAAGTTTTGTACTTGTGTAGTTTAATATTTTTTTCATATGTTTAGTGGTTTTAGGTTTTTCCTAGGAGGCTCTTTACTATCTCCTAGCACAGGGGGTTGGTCCTTCGGGTACCACATGGTTGGGTGGATCGTGCACCTTACACCGTTGGGTCCCCAGTTCTTGTTCGTGATAATGAGTACTTCATGATTGGAAAGCTCATGTGTACCAGTGAATTTGTAATTCTATCATGTTCTCACTTGTATCTGTTGGATACCTTGTAATTTGTAATTATATCACTCCTCAATTGTATTCAAGGAGAATCTTTGTAATTTGTAATTGTAACACTTTTGTATAAACTATCTCATTTGGAAATGAGAGTTGTAATTATAATATTGAATGGATGCAATGTGTGAATTGATCATTATTGTACTTTATATTTTTTGTGATGTATTTTAATGTTAATAGATGCATGATCTTTAATTCATGAGTAATAATCTTATGTGATGCTTAGTAACTTTTGTTAGTAATGGGGATAGTAAGTAGCGTCGACATGTACCTTAGAGAATGTATGTGTTAGTGTAGTTTACTTTACTTGTTTAATTACACTTTAAAAAAAAAATTATTCACTTTCATTACGTGTGTGTCATTCTCTAGGGTTTTGTGACGGATGTTACAAATAGTAATATGCTATTAAATTATTATAGTTATATTTTGATTATATATTATATTATAATTTCAACATAATTATAATTAAATAATAATTATCATACTAATAGTTTTTAAAAATATAATGTTTAAGATATATCTTAAAATGTTCAATATTTAAATATATGATGTATTTAATCATAATATAAAGCATTTACATTTTATTTTTTAATAAGACGGGTAAACGATTTTCACCTGGAGGTATGGACCGATGAGTTCACAAATGGGGGACCTCATCCCCAACATAAATTCTCAACAATCACACCCTAATGGGGTTTGATCCTTGATGGCAAGAATAACAACATAACAACATAACCATCGCACCACATGTGCCACTATTGGAAAATATAGAGCATTTACATATTACAATAAAGGTTTATTTAATTTAATGAAGTCATTACGAAAAATAGAAATAAGAATTGAACACATTGAATTGAAGGATAAAATGGTAAATACATGATTAATTTAATAATATTTGTCAAATTAATTGATTTCTAAGGCTTTCAACCTTTCTTGTTCTCCTTTCCTCTTTGCTAGTTGTTTTCCTTTCTTCATTTTTTCATATCTATCATATGTGAAGGGAGGCATAATTCGTAGTCCTTTGAAATAATTTACTCATGAAATTGATACAAATGTCAATCCTAGTCTTTCAGTGAGTCCTATATCAACTGTAGCTTTTTGGAGTGTCAATCCTTGCGACTTATGTATTGTCAGAGCCCAAGCTAATTGTATTGGTATCTGTTTTGTGCTTCCCTTTTGAATTGGTGCAATTGGTACTATATTCAGATGACGATCATCGAATGGTATTCCAAATTAGTTGTCAAACTCAACAAGTACATATGATGGTGGTTGTGGTGGTGCAGTGCCAGGTGAATATACAATATTTCGTATATATCCAAGTGCTCCATTTACAAGGCTTGCTTCTATCCATAAGTTTGATGTTAACATTACTCTTGCATTATTACTAAGTAACAATTCCATGTCGAGTTCATCATTCCCACCTCCTTCAATGGCACTTAGGCTTCCGACTTTTATGACAACACTTTGTGCAACAAGATTTGACAATGTATATAATTTTCTTCTATTATGGTTGTGAACATTTTCATTTGTTGAGAATAAATGAACACTGCTTTCAAATTATTTGTTCTCTGATGCATTGATTCTTGCATTTGTTCTTGACATAAGCAACATCTAATCGTCGATTGTGGGATTGGAATCCTTAATGTTGTTGAAATTGTGTGCCTCAATCTCACAAGCTGAAACCTCTAAGTAAGCATGGTCACTGTGACTGTTGAGATGTCTAGCCGATTTGCTAGTTGATCCTGAACTGTCGCTATGACCTCCTAAATGTCTTGGTGGTCGGCATAATTTGTATCTTCGACATAACTTTGGACAGTTGGAATGATGTCTCGGCGACGGTAGAAAGTCTGGCCGATATCGATGTGATCCTTGGTCTATCTGGCCGATGTAGTAATCGGTATGACTTGCTCCTATCGAAATGTGTCTTGGCGATTAGAGTTGTCTTGCCAACGGGTTGGTGTCCAATGGTTGTCGAGGAGACTCTTGGTGACTAGTGTTATTGGGGATAACTCATCCTAACAAGAGATGTCTTGCTGACGATTATTCACTTGATGTCATCGGGGTGACATGAAGACTCAGTAAGAACTCTTGGCGATAGATGATTGTCTCGCCGATGGTATGGTTGTTGTCGGTATGAGGCCTGGCAAAGGATGGTCTCAGGGTGACTTGAAACCTGTGGGGTGACTCTTAGCGACATCCTAAGTCTTGCTGATAGATGTTCATATCGGTATGACTTGAGGGATCCTTATGACTGATAGCGACTAGCGATTGTCTAGGCGATGGGTCTGCTGAGGATATCGGTGAAAGGTCTTTCTAATCTTGCCGATAGAGTAAGTCTTGCCGACAGGTGTATTGGACATTGATATGACTTGTGAACTCGTTATGATCTCCTGCCGATAGCTGTGACTCTTTTCGATAGTGATGGATGTATAATTGGTCTTGTGGCATCAAGGAGACACGGTTAGTGTCTCACTGACATGAGAATACTATTTGAATGCTTTTGACCGATTGGAAGACTATCCTACGTGGTGTGTCTTGGAAAAATTAGAGAAGGAAGAATGCGAACCATTTTGCAGTTGGTCAGTTGTGATAATTCATGTGGAGACTTCTATGTTGGAAATAGAAACATCTAAGTTGGGAATGGTTGGTATAGATAGATTTCAAGGGTGAGCAACCGTATTGGAAGAGAGCGGTAGAAAGGAAGAGAGAAAAGTGAGAAGGCTAAGTGGCTGGCTGAAAGGCCAAGGCCATGAGGCCAAAATAGAGAAAATAAGAGGCAGGGTTATGCTACCGAAATCTCTCATGATCAAGAATCGAATGCCATGGCCGATCTCTCGTGTCAATCTGTACTGTATACTGTTTAAGGGTATTGTAGCAGTGCGAAGATTGTTTGGTTTGAGAGATTGATCAAGAAATGTATAGAGGGAGATTTTTCTACTAGGTTGTATCCAGAATGAACAAGATGTAATCTCTGAGAAGGCTATGAGCCTGAAATTGTATTGTAACCTTTTGTTGCTGAATAATTCAATGGCTCAAACTTTGGAGGGTGGGGTTTTTTACTCGAAAGGATTTTTCCCCACGTAAATCTATGTGTTCTGGTTTTCTGTCTATCTTTCATTTCTATTGGTTTTGTTTCTAGAATCTGTTATTGCTTGCTGTTGAATTCACATGTGCTTCTCTCAGAAGGATTAATGAGGGAAATGAACTGTGTCTGTTTCTGCTTTAGGACATAGTTGTACGTGTCTTTGAGGCTGTAATGCCCCGTCTTAATAACCTAAGAATGTTGCAATTGTGTAATAAAGGTGTAATAATTTTTTTTTAAAAAATATTAATATTAAGTTAATTAGTTGCATACATTCATTAGGCTAAGCGACGTTACACTACTTTGAGTTTTCCTTAAGTGACTTAAGTATTTCGCATTGCACATATTAATCAATCATTAACATAAACATCAAAGATAAACATTGCATAACATTGAAATTTTCCATTCAAGATATAATAAAGTACAAACTTGTTTTCTTTCATTGCATTTAATCACATATACAATACTCATCCATCTGATGAGGTAGTTCGAATAATAATTACAATTACATTGTTCACCTCTCAACATTTGAGGGTTGTTTTCATATACATAAATTACATATTACAATGAGGAAATACACAAGATCCAAAAGCGAGCTCTCCATCCATGAAGCTCTCGATGCCTTGATCACAAAATTGGGGACCCGACGGAGTAAGGTACATGTTCCACCCAACCATGTGGTACCCGTAGGTCCACCCCCTGTGCTAGGAGATAGTAATAAGGTTACCTAGACCTAATCTACTAACCCTAGACACTAGTACATAACAGACTATTGGTTACATTGCTTCCAGATTTTAGACAATTAATTGTAATACAAATACAAGGTTAACAGTTATTCTAGGTGGAGTGTCATCACAACGTTGCAAAGGTTACCCTGATGTTTCTTCCTAGGTTTTGGCCCCCAATCCTTGGGTTACCCTGGTAGCCTCTTACGAAACCCAGCCCCTATTGCATACTATTGTGGAATCGAATGTCTCTTGAAGAAACAAGACACCGATTTGCCATTCCAGGCCTTATCATCTTATACTCATGACTGAAGTAGCTCAAGAGTCATAAGAGAGGCATAAGCATCTTGTTAAGTGTTTTAATCTAACTAATGTGTCATTTAATTATCACTGACTTACTTAACTATTGGTAAGTTACCCTGACACCATTTTGTGTGTCGGCCCTTACAAATAGCCACTCCCCTAAACATAACATGGAATCCAAGTTTTCTGACTATGGTTTATAGGTGTACATTCATACAAATTATAATTTCAACACTTTTCCTTACGAACATCAAAATTTATGTTCACAACTATTTGGTATCTAAATACCATACAAAGAAATCATGTACACATCATTAACCAATACAAAAATTCAGTTTAACAATCACTACCCCCACTTTTACAACTTGATCTGGAAGACTTGTTTAATTGAGACTTTCCCATTTTACCTGACAAAGAGACAAGTTTTAAAACAATTTAATAAAATATATCACATCTACATTTGGATATTCTAAATCCTTTCAAATAATATAATATGCATGGAATTAACTCATCTTAATTAAAATACGTTTTCAAATAATTCTAGAAATTCACATGCATCAAAATTTAAAAAGAATATTTTATACATCTTAAATATCAAGATTATTATTTTTAATTAATATAATTATATGTATATATATATATTTTAATATATATACACTATAAATTATATTTATTCACACATACTTATTCATTTTCATATATATATATATATATATATATATATTTATACACACACACACACACACACACATATATATATATTGAAAATTTAAATAAAAACCAGATTAATAGTTAATTCTAAATAAAATTGAATTCAAAGTCTATTTTTTTTTACATTGAATATAACTTATATCCAGATTTCAAAAGCTATTACAAAATCCGTAATAAAAGAAAAAGAAAACTTAAAACGAATTTACAACTTTCTGTAGAGTACGTGGCCCCTGCCGTAGCCCTAATGTGGGAGGACGCAGCCATAGTGGCTGCGCCCAACAGCCACTGGCTGGTGTGCGCAGCCATGGTGGTTGCGCCCACCACAACAAAATATGGGGAGGGTTTAAGCCCTCCCCAATAAATTTAAATTAATTTTTTTAAAAAAAAACAACTACTGTGTAATTTCGTACTGACGCAATTATAAAATGAATTCAAAACCCACAAATTTTAAAACAAAGGTTAACATATTCATATTTATCATACCAGAATATATATATATATTTACAAAATTTTATATAACTAACCAACAAAATATAACAGATACAGACAATTAATTTTCTGGTATTTTTTTTTTTTATACAGAGAATTAAGAAAATAATTTTCATTTTCTGTGTACTTCATTCTTAAACAATAGTTCTTCAATAGGGAAAAATAACAGAAGAAAACCTCATTCTTTACCAGATTTAACCAATTAAAAAAAATACAAAAATTTCCTTCATAATTCTTTCCCAGAAAAATCTTAAACACAAATTTATCCATTCTACAGAGCTTTTTTTTTTTTTTAAAACAAAGTTTGTTCTGTTGATTTCTTGAAAATTCATATAAACAGTAGCAATATTTACAAAAAGAATTTCCAATAAACAAACCACCAAGAAGAACTAGGGTTTAAACTTAAGAAAATTCTTTTCCAAAAACGAACTACACAAAACACCAAAGAAATACCTGTAAATTGAAGATCTTGGTTATTGAAGAATATCTTTTACCTGTAGAACGCAATCCTTCAAAACTCCTTCAAAGCACCAAATCCGAGAAAGTTTTGATCTAACCACTAAGAATCCTCCAAAGGATCTTCCACAAGAAAATACAACCAGAGAGATAACAACTTCTAAGAAAAATAATGATTTTTACATAGAGAATTTTTTTAAAAAAAAGCTTCTGATAATTTCCCGTGAGGAAATTCAACAACCTCTGTGATTTCCCAAGATCCAAAATATCCTCCGTAACAAATTTTCAACAACCCCAATGCAATTATTACACTCACACACATGTTGAGAAGTAGTTATGAAAATATCTTCTCCACTTCACGCCAATCTTGCCAATTCAAATTTGCATGCTAATAATTTATTTTATTTTAATTTAAATTTTACAACCACTATTCAAATCTCATGCATATTTTTTTTTAATTTAAATTTACAATTTTCCATAATTTATTTAATTTTTAAATATAACTATTTACTCACTTAATATTTTAATTTAACTAATTAATTTATTTAATTAAATTAGTTTGATCTTTTAAAATCAAACCATTTAACCAAATAAGCTAATTAATTAATTAAATAATCAAGCAAGTAATTTCTTTAACATTTAAAATTAATTTAAATGACAATAATTTAAAACACAATATTCCAACATTAAAAATTTAACCAAATTACCTTTCAAGCAATTTATTCAAACAGAAAATGACAATACAAACCTATGACTCTGAACTAAAACAGACAATGTACTAAGACTGGGTTTAAAGATTAGACTAGGGTAAACCAAACTACTATCTCCCGATCAACGTATCCGTTGAGTCTTGACACACTCAGACCTGAGTACCCAGGTGGAGTCGGTGTCATGTACCTGCAATTTCCTGCAACCAAGCAATAACATGCATACAAATATATATATAAAGCATTAAACAGACACACCGTGCGGAGAAAATCATAGATATCACAGGGCACTCGCAAGCGAGTGATGTGATTCCGTTCTCCACACCAATACACTTCACAACAAACTGACGAAATAAATAGCTGTTAGTCCATCATAACATATACATAGCAATAATCAACTGAAAATAAAACATCTAAACTATATCCAATCATGTCTGAAATCAATAATCATCAAACAAGTATCATCATGTCACAAAATAACCCACTATCGCTCAAGACCAGTGATCAAAATATCCAAAAAAGAATCATAGGTCTAACAATGTGAAAACATAACATAAAGCATAAGCATAAACGGAGGGGTACTACATCCTCCCCCCTAGGATCAGGCTTGCTCCTGAAAGCCTGCGAATAGATAGGGATAAAGTTCCCTCATGCGTGTCGCATCCTCCCAGGTAGCAGAAGCCTCATGGCTAGGATCCCATTGGACCCTCACCTGATCAACGTCTCGACCCCTGAGACCGAGTGTCTGGTGCTGTAGAATGGCCACGAGCTCCAAAGCCAGCTGCCCGTCCTCTACCTGTAACGCATTCCAATCAAGTACATGAGATATGTCGGGATGATATGGTCTAAGAATTGATACATGAAAAACATCATGAATATGAGACAAACTGGGTGGTAAGGCGAGTCGATACACCACGGGACCAATTCTCTCTAAGATCTCGAACGGTCCAACGAAACGAGGCGCAAGCTTAGAGCCTTTTCCATAGTGGATTGGACTCTTTCGCGGTCACACTCGAAGAAATACTCTATCACCAACAGCAAATTGTCGATCTATCCTATGCGCATCAGCATATTTCTTTTGCCTATCCTGAGCTGCTATCAAATGCTCTCTAATACGGTCAACCTGTTGCTCCATGTCTCGAAGCATCTCAGGCCCAAGTAATACTCTATCCTCAAGTCGATCCCAACTCAAAGGAGTTCGACAAGGATGACCGTATAATGCCTGAATGGCATACCTATGGAACTTTGATATCCGTTGTTATAAGCGAATTCTACTAAGTATAAGTAATCCTCCCAACGTGACTGTTGGTCCATTACGTACATCCTAAGCATATCCTCTAATATTTGATTAACTCTTTCAGTTTGACCATCGGTTTGAGGATGATACGCTGAACTAAAGTTCAACTGTGTACCTAGGGCATGTTGTAACGAAGTCCATAAGGCTGAAGTAAATACAGGGTCTCTATCTGATATAATCCTACGAGGAATCCCATGTAATCTAATGATGTCCTCCATAAATATCCTAGCTACAGAAGAAGCATTGTATGATGATCGTACAGGTGAGAAGTGAGCTACCTTAGTCAAACAATCAACAGTTACCATAATAGCATCATGTTGACGTGATGACATAGGTAACCCTACAATAAAGTCAATGGATATAATATCCCATTTCCATTCAGGAATGAGATGTGGCTGCAATAATCCAGCAGGATGTTGATGTTCAGCTTTGACTCGCTGACATTCAAGACATCTCGATACATAATCAGCAATATCACGTTTCATACCAGGCCAGAAATACAATTGCCGAAGATCGGCATGCATTTTCTTGACACCTAGATGAGCTGAATACGGAGCTCGATGAGCTTCAGTCATGATTAATGTACGAAGTCTCTCAACATGTGGTACATAAATACGACCTAAATGCCATAATATACCATCCGATTCTAAAACATAACCTACAAATCGACCTTCTAAAGGTCTACCAGATTCAATTTATGACCTCACTTCCTGATATAATCTATCAGTAGGAAGTGCAGCTAATATTTGACCTCTCAAATCTACTTCAAGAGTAGTTGTAGAGATCTCATGTCTACGACGGCTAAGAGCGTCAACCACTACGTTCTCCTTGCCTTGAACATACTTTACTTCAAAATCGTACTCACACAAGAACTCCATCCACCGTCTTTGCCTAGCATTCAAGTTAGGTTGTGTAAAGATGTATTGCAAACTACGGTGATCAGTATGAAGTTCAAAACGATGACCTAAAAGAAAATGCCTCCATCGAACTAAAGCATGCACAACTGCAGCTAGTTCTAGGTCATGAGTAGGATAGTTTAATTCGTGATCTTTGAGTTTGCGAGACTCATAAGCAATCACACGCCCATCTTGCATTAAGACTGCTCCCAAACCTTCTAAGGATGCATCCGTACACACTACGAAATCCTTAGTAGGATCAGGAACAATGAGTATAGGTGCATTAGTTAACTTTTCTTTAAGAGTCTGAAAAGCCAATTGACATTGTTTTGTCCAAACAAACTTCTTCCCTTTCCTTTGAAGAGAAGTAATAGGATGACCGATCCTAGAAAATCCCTCTACAAACTGCCTATAGTAACCAGCTAGACCCATAAAACTACGAACTTCACCTACATTAGTAGGTGCGGGCCAATCTACAATTGCTTGAATCTTAGAAGGATCCATAGCAATACCTTTTCTAGATATTACATGTCCAAGGTATTTTATTTCAGGTTGAAAGAAGTCACACTTCTTCAGATTCGCATACAATTGATTTTCCCTTAAACATTGCAAAACTTGTCTCAAGTGTTCTTCATGTTCCTCAAATAAACTAAAATATCATCGAGAAATACCAGGACAAAGCGATCAAGGTATGTATGAAAAACACCATTCATTAAACTCATAAATACTGATGGTGCATTCGTTAACCCAAATGGTACCACTGTGAATTCGTAATGACCATAACGAGTTCGAAAAGCAGTTTTATGAATGTCTGCTTCGGCTATACGTAATTGATGATAACCAGATTTCAAATCGATTTTAGAGAACACATTAGCTCCCTTAATTTGATCAAAAAGATCATCGATTCTAGGCAAAGGATAACGATTCTTAATTGTAACCTTGTTCAATTGACGATAGTCAATGCACAGCCTAAGAGATCCATCCTTCTTCTTTACGAAGATGACAGGTGCTCCCCAAGGGGAAACACTTGGACGAATGAAACCCTTTTCTAATAGTTCCTCTAACTGAATATGAAGTTCCTCTAACTCCTGAGTTGTCATTCTATAAGGAGCTCTAGATATAGGTTCAGCTCCAGGGACTAGATCAACTCTAAAGTCAATATCCCTCTTCAGTGGCATTCCAGGAATGTCATCAGGAAACACATCTGCGAATTCCCTAAGAATAGGATGATCATCAAGAGATACCTCTCGACTCTCACCTTCTTCTTCCAAATCAGTAACTGTTGTTGCAAACAGTTGACATCCCTGACGAAGACATCTCTTTAATTGCATAGCAGATATCATCCGCAAAGAGATTGGTCTTTGAATACCTACAATTTCCACTTTTGCACCTAAATCATTAATGCAACTAACTGTCTTAAATCGACAGTCAATTACAGCATGATAAGATGCTAACCAATCCATACCTAAAACTATATCATACGATCCTAAGGGTGTAACATATAAATCTACTAAGGTAGTTAACTTACCAATTTTAAGTTCACAATTATGTACTAAGTTTTCTACTGCTACTTTCATCCCTGAGGCGAATTAAACTTGCCACTTACCACCTTGCTTTACCACCATAAGACCACAACGGTCTACAATGGTCGGTGAAACAAAGGAGTCAGTAGCTCCAGAGTCAAAAAGTATAGAAACACTAACACCATGTAACTTACCTGAAGTTTCAACCACCGTGTTCTGGTGATCGGCTTGGCAGTCATTAACCACAGCATATACTGTATGTGCTCGTCCTGCATCACCCACTGTAGGCTCTGAAGCTGTAGGTCGAGGCCCATAACCAGTAGAACCTCTCATCAGACACTGCCTAGCTATGTGTCCTTGTTGCCCACATGAATAACAACCTGTGCCTCTGCCAAATCCTCTACCACCCGAAGGTGCATTGGACTACTGAAAACTACCCCTACTGATGGTAGGCTGAGCACTCTACGCAGGCTGATCCTACCTATTGCACTTGTTGCGCCACCAGTTACGACCCTTTCCTGTTTGAGGACTGTTTTGTTGTTGTGGTTGAGGGTTATTGTTATTTTGAGGTGTTCATTGTTGTTGTTGCTGCCCACCCTTTGTGGGTGTCTGTTGGTTCTTAGAAGAACCACCTGTCTGTGCCTGTCCACCCCGTGGACTAAAACCTGCTGCAGGAGCACTCCCAATCTACACTCCTGTGTGCCCACCTAAAGCCATAATAAGGTTCTCCTCTACTATGCGAGCCTTCTCCACCGCGACTTCCATAGTCTTTGGCTCAAATACTTGGACACCACCACTGATGCGGGCATTTAAACCCCTGATAAAATGCTGTACTAGCATAGGCTCATCATCGCCAATACCATCAAATTGCTTAAGTTCATAAAACCTATGTTCATATTGCTCTACAGAAAGAGCCAACTGACGTAGATCATGGAACTCATCAGCCCTACGCTACCTCCAGTGTTTCAAAAAGAACCGTGCTCTAAACCTCTCTAGAAACATCTCCCAAGACACAAAACCAATATCTATGTGGAGCTTCTGCTCCTCTAGGCGCCACCAAGTAGAGGCGAATCCTCTCAAGTGCATAATAGTGCATCTGGCATGGGTATTGCTACCGTAAGGGTGCATGGCAAAGCATCTACCCAAATCCAGTAGCCAGGTCTCAGCCTCTAATCCTCCTCCTGAACCATCAAAGGTAGGAGGGCGTGCTCTCAGTAAATCCCTCATGTGACCTGCAATGATAGGATCCTGATGTACTATGTCCTCTACTCTCCTAGGAGATCTATCTCTCTCTCTCTAACAACCTCCTACTCATCTACCTGTCTAGGCCCAAGATGAGTTAGGACCTCCTCTAATAATGGATGTATCTGAGAACCCTCTACTACTGACTGTACGGGATTCTCTCCCTCATCTCTCTGACCCATATGTTCTGCCTGATCACTGTGGTGAGGGCTAGGAGGGGCAGTAACCTGAGGGATTGGCCCTCGGCCTCCACCTCGACCTCTACCACGACCTCTTCCTCCTCGCCTAGGAATGTTCCTACACATAACAATAACGAGTCTTAGATACTATTCAACCAAGGTTATCAGTTGCGACACTACGTACTAGGTCAACCTAATGGGCTCGTGATTACCCAGAGTGTCTAGTGTTTGTATCCTTGGCTCTGATACCAATCTGTAATGCCCCGTCTTAATAACCTAAGAATGTTGCAATTATGTAATAAAGGTGTAATATTTTTTTTTTAAAAGTATTAATATTAAGTTAATTAGTTGCATACATTCATTAGGCTAAGCGACGTTACACTACTTTGAGTTTTCCTTAAGTGACTTAAGTATTTCGCATTGCACATATTAATCAATCATTAACATAAACATCAAAGATAAACATTGCATAACATTGAAATTTTCCATTCAAGATATAATAAAGTACAAACTTGTTTTCTTTCATTGCATTTAATCACATATACAATACTCATCCATCTGATGAGGTAGTTCGAATAATAATTACAATTACATTGTTCACCTCTCAAAATTTGAGGGTTGTTTTCATATACATAAATTACATATTACAATGAGGAAATACACAAGATCCAAAAGTGAGCTCTCCATCCATGAAGCTCTTGATGCCATGATCACAAAACTGGGGACTCGACGGAGTAAGGTGCACGTTCCACCCAACCATGTGGTACCCGTAGGTCCACCCCCCTGTGCTAGGAGATAGTAATAAGGTTACCTAGACCTAATCTACTAACCCTAGACACTAGTACATAACAGACTATTGGTTACATTGCTTCCAGATTTTAGACAATTAATTGTAATACAAATACAAGGTTAACAGTTATTCTAGGTGGAGTGTCATCACAATGTTGCAAAGGTTACCCTGGTGTTTCTTCCTAGGTTCCGGCCCCCAATCCTTGGGTTACCCTGGTAACCTCTTACGAAACCTGGCCCCTATTGCATACTATTGTGGAATCGAATGTCTCTTGAAGAAACAAGACACCGATTTGCCATTCCAGGCCTTATCATCTTATACTCATGACTGAAGTAGCTCAAGAGTCATAAGCATCTTGTTAAGTGTTTTAATCTAACTAATGTGTCATTTAATTATCACTGACTTACTTAACTATTGGTAAGTTACCTTGACACCACTTTGTGTGTCGGCCCTTACAAATAGCCACTCCCCTAAACATAACATGGAATCCAAGTTTTCTGACTATGGTTTACAGGTGTACATTCATACAAATTATAATTTCAACACTTTTCCTTACGAACATCAAAATTTATGTTCACAACTATTTGGTATCTAAATACCATACAAAGAAATCATGTACACATCATTAACCAATACAAAAATTCAGTTTAACAATCACTACCCCCACTTTTACAACTTGATCTGGAAGACTTGTTTAATTGAGACTTTCCCATTTTACCCGACAAAGAGACAAGTTTTAAAACAATTTAATAAAATATATCACATATACATTTGGATATTCTAAATCCTTTCAAATAATATAATATGCATGGAATTAACTCATCTTAATTAAAATACGTTTTCAAATAATTCTAGAAATTCACATGCATCAAAATTTAAAAAGAATATTTTATACATCTTAAATATCAAGATTATTTTTTTTAATTAATATAATTATATGTATATATATATATATTTTAATATATACACTATAAATTATATTTATTCACACATACTTATTCATTTTCATATATATATATATTTATACATATATATATATATATATATATATATATATATATATATATATATATATATATATATATATATATATATATATATTGAAAATTTAAATAAAAACCAGATTAATAGTTAATTCTAAATAAAATCGAATTCAAAGTCTATTTTTTTTTACATTGAATATAACTTATATCCGGATTTCAAAAGCTATTACAAAATCCGTAATAAAAGAAAAAGAAAACTTAAAATGAATTTACAACTTTCTGTAGAGTACGCGGCCCCTGTTGCAGCCCTAATGTGGGAGGACGTAGCCATAGTGGTTGCACCCAACAGCCACTGGCTGCTGTGCGCAGCCATGGTGGCTGCGCCCACCACAACAAAATATGGGGATGGTTTAAGCCCTCCCCAATAAATTTAAATTAATTTAAAAAAAAAAAAACAACTACTGTGTAATTTCGTACAGACGCAATTATAAAACAAATTCAAAACCCACAAATTTTAAAACAAAGGTTAACATATTCATATTTATCATACCAATATATATATATATTTACAAAATTTTATATAACTAACCAACAAAATATAACAGATACAGACAATTAACTTTCTGGTATATTTTTTTTTTTGTATACAGAGAATTAAGAAAATAATTTTCATTTTCTGTGTACTTCATTCTTAAACAATAGTTCTTTAATAGGGAAAAATAATAGAAGAAAACCCCATTCTTTACCAGATTTAACCAATAAAAAAAAAATACAAAATTTCCTTCATAATTCTTTCCCAGAAAAAAAATCTTAAACACAAATTTATCCATTCTACAGAGCTATTTTTTTTTTTAAAAACAAAGTTTATTCTGTTGTTTTCTTGAAAATTCATATAAACAGTAGCAATATTTACAAAAAGAATTTCCAATAAACAAACCACCAAGAAGAACTAGGGTTTTAACTTAAGAAAATTCTTTTCCAAAAACGAACTACACAAAACACCAAAGAAATACCTGTAAATTGAAGATCTTGGTTATTGAAGAATATCTTTTGCCTGTAGAACACAATCCTTCAAAACTCCTTCAAAGCACCAAATCTGAGAAAGTTTTGATCTAACCACTAAGAATCCTCCAAAGGATCTTCCACAAGAAAATACAACCAGAGAGATAACAACTTCTAAGAAAAATAATGATTTTTACATAGAGAATTTTTTTAAAAAAAAGCTTCTGATAATTTCCCGTGAGGAAATTCAACAACCTCTGTGATTTCCCGAGATCCAAAATATCCTCCGTAACAAATTTTCAACAACCCCAATGAAATTATTACACTCACACACATGTCGAGAAGTAGTTATGAAAATATCTTCTCCAGTTCACGCCAATCTTGCCAATTCAAATTTGCATGCTAATAATTTATTTTATTTTAATTTAAATTTTACAACCACTATTCAAATCTCATGCATTTTTTTTTTAATTTAAATTTACAATTTTCCATAATTTATTTAATTTTTAAATATAACTATTTACTCACTTAATATTTTAATTTAACTAATTAATTTATTTAATTAAATTAGTTTGATCTTTTAAAATCAAACCATTTAACCAAATAAGCTAATTAATTAATTAAATAATCAAGCAAGTAATTTCTTTAACATTTAAAATTAATTTAAATAACAATAATTTAAAACACAATATTCCAACATTAAAAATTTAACCAAATTACCTTTCAAGCAATTTATTCAAACAAAAAATGACAATACAAACCTATGACTCTAAACTAAAATAGACAATGTACTAAGACTGGGTTTAAAGATTAGACTAGGGTAAACCAAACTACTATCTCCCGATCAACGTATCCGTTGAGTCTTGACACGCTCAGACCTGAGTACCCAGGTGGAGTCGGTGTCATGTACCTGCAATTTCCTGCAACCAAGCAATAACATGCATACAAATATATATATATATATATATATATATATATATATATATATATATATATATATATATATATATATATATATATAAAGCATTAAACAGACACACCATACGGAGAAAATCACAGATATCACAGGGCACTCACAAGCGAGTGATGCGATTCCGTTCTCCACACCAATACACTTCACAACAAACTGACAAAATAAATAGCTGTTAGTCCATCATAACATATACATAGCAATAATCAACTGAAAATAAAACATCTAAACTATATCCAATCATGTCTGAGATCAATAATCATCAAACAAGCATCGTCATGTCACAAAATAACCCACTATCGCTCAAGACCAGCGATCAAAATATCCAACAAAGCATCATAGGTCTAACAATGTGAAAACATAACAACAGAAAGCATAAGCATAAACGAAGGGGTACTACAGAGGCAATCTAATTAGAATTAAAGTTACTGAAGGCACTACTGTTCTTGGAGGTTTCTCTGAGATGCCCTAAATTTCCCTTACAAGTGGTATTAGAGCCTTCTTTTGGTTGTTGGTTCTGGGTATTTCTCCTGTGAAGATTTCTCAGTTTGTTAGGCTGGAGGAAATCTGGAGGAATTGTCTGATTTATTGATCCTTTGGTTAGTGGAAGTCTTTTGATATTAAGAGATATCACGCAGCTTGAAGGATGGTGAAGATGGAGAAAAGGGAGTTGATCATGTTGGTTTGTTGTGATTTGTGTCTTCTGGTTGGTAGTAGTATAACCTCGGTGTATGAGGTGGATTTTCTTGCTCCGTGGCTGTGTAGAAGTAAAGCTTTCATATTGGGTGTCTGTGTGAGAGGCTCCTTGCTGATATGGAGAAGCCTAGGTTGTTTCTCAGCCATGGAAGGGAGTGCTTATGCTAGGTGGTGTTTCCTGGTGTTGGAAGGCACTGTTTCCTGTTAACCTCGAATACATAAAGGCTATGGAGTTAATCATTAGTTGATTTGCAAGCTTCTGAAATAGTCTATCTCTTTCTCGAATGCATGTACATGTTTTACATGGTTAAGCAAAACTTGTGGTTATGTGGAGTTGCTGTTAAGCTATTTTCTAGACCCTAGCTTTTGGGGTGTTGCTGGATGAGATAGTTGAAGTTTTGCATGCATGCTTTGTGCATGGTTTGAGGAGGTGTGATTTCTTTTCTGCATGGGAGCATTGGTACATTATTTGTCACTAAACATTCTTGTGGTGGTGCTTGTGGCTTCCTTGATTATGGTGCTCGTTGTGGACGTGTTCAGAAAATCAGGTTTGGCGTGATCTGGTGTTTGAGTCATGTTGTCTACGTGGTTATTCTCTTTGAAATATCAGTGTTGTAGTTTCCAATGTGATGATGGGTCTGCATGTTTGATTTTTGTGATCTATGAGTTATGTGGTTGGTGGATTAGCTACCCATTGGCTATAGTGAGATAACTTGGATGTGGATTGTCTTTATCCACGAGGTTGATTCATTGCTAGTGTAGACTTGTTAGCTGGCCTTGTCTGTGGTCACTTGTGCATTGGTGTGATTGCTTTGAGATGAGAGGATGGATATTGTTAAAATACCTGAAGTAGGTGGTCACGATGCTTGGAGAGCTCGGATGTCACATTTTAGTGGGAGCTTTAGCAGTAACTGTGGGTTCATCACATGGTGGTGAATGGTCTTCTTTAGTGTTGTAGATGTTTCAAGGGGGAGATTTTAGATCTTGTTTCTGCAGAAGGTTTCTTTCACATTTGCATGGACATTATTTGAAGATGTGCAACATCTTGGATCCATGGAGGATGCTTGGAGTCTTTGGTTGAGGTGTTGGTGGTGCTTGACAGGTGAGGTTGGTTTTGAGTCTGTTTGATTTATGTCATGGTATACTCTTGTTTGTGCACTAGAGTTTTGGAATTGTGCATTGTACTTGAGACCATGGTGAATTCACTTGAAGCATGGTATCTCCTAAGGGGATATGTAGATCATGGTGTCATGATAAGTTCCTGATTCAGATGATTGGAGCTTTGACAGTGGTCTGGTAATTATTTGTGTATTGGGTGCTTTGATTATTTGCTTGATACTTCATGATAGTGCAGTAATGCAGTTGAAATTTAGCACGAGATGATCAGTTGCCAGTACTCATGGATACATGAAGAATAAGGTGAGGCTATTTTTCTCTTATGAGAGAAGTGTTGTTGATTGTTACTCTTGATGAAGTTTTTCAGCAGAAAGTTCGAGAAGCCTACACCTTGGTTGAACGTGAGTTCAATAAGAGACCTATGAGGAGATTGCTCTTGGATTGGTCATGATGGCTTGCATATCTTGAAGGAGTATTCTCGTTCCCACTCTTGGTCTACTCAGGAGTTTATCTGAGAGGTATTTGGCCCATTATATTTTTTAGATGTGTTTTTTTGGTTCACTTTCATGATATGGATCTTGAATTGTTATTTAATGGTTCTAGAGGATTCATGGTGGAAGATGTACAACTTTTTTTTATCTCCTTGAGCTTTTGTGTTATGTTATTTACTAATGAGAATTGGTAGGAGATGATGTATGGGATGATTTCCTGAAATGGGGAATGAAGTAGCTTGATTTTCTTTGAGAGGCTTACATCCATGTTGATTACATGATTTTAAAGTTGGTTTGATCTTGGTGATTGAACGGTTGGATGTTTTTAAGGATTTTATTTTGGGATGAGAAGGAGATCATTCTTGGTATAGCTGGTAGTTAGAAGTGTCTGTAGGAGGATGTTCTACAAGAATATGATGTGCATAGTCTCTCTCTTTGGTCTTGGTTTACTTCCTGGATGTTTGGTTTCACATTACATTGGTTTGAGGTTTGGTTGGAGCTATAGTGATCACTTTCTTGTGGTCATGTTTTTTTCACTCAAGTTCATGGGTGATGACATGGAGGTTCTTAATCCTTTTTCCTTTGATTGCATGTGGAGAACTTGGGAGAACTGTGATGACTTGTGGTGAGAGAAATGTTTCTTGTAACAATTTGTTGCAAGTTGTGTGTAATACCCCTCCGTGTCGGTTGTTCTGAACTTTTGTGTGAGTATTTGTGTGTGCTTCATTGATTGCTGTGTTATTTGATTTTGTGGAAAAATATAATATGTTAGTAGTCATGTTTAAATAATTAATTAGATCATAAGTGAAATTGCAAGGTTATTTAAAATATAATTAGGAATTAAAATAATAATCAATTAAATCAAATCAAATGAATTAGAACAAATAATCAATCAAACTAATTCGTTAAAAGTAAAAGTGATATTTTTAGATAAATTGATTTAAAATTATTATGAACACATAATCTTGAAAAGATAATTATTATCATAAGAAATTTAATGGATACTTATTTAGAATCTTGCAAATGGTTGATTTTAATTTAATGTGGAAGTAATTAATTAATAATGTATTGTGGAGATAATGAATATATCTATTCAAATAAAAGTTCAATTTTGAGGATTCAAATTTATTTAATTTTAATCATATGCATGAAAAAGGCAACAAAAACGAATTAGAGGAGTAATAATTATTTTGAGTTATTTTTTGAAATGTGACCTCTGGTATTCACGGGAAGAGGAATTGAAAGGATTCCTGGGCATAGAATTTAATAAGGGTTTTTCTTTGTTGGAGGGATGGTTTTGAATGCTGGAGAAATTTTGTTTCCAATCATTTTTCTGCCCTTAGTTTCTTTTTCTGTTTTCTGGAGAAAATTGGTGAAGAGGAAGGAAGATTTGGATCTGTTGCTGGAAGATTGGCAGGAAGGAATTAGTGCAACAAGAGGATCAAAGCTTCTTCAATTTTCTGCAAGCAAAGGACGCCAGGTTCTTTTCTTTTAATTAATTATCTTCTGTTAAAATAGGAATTGCCCCTGTGAATGAAATTTGTATTTAGGGTTGAAAATTAAATAATGGTAGGAAGAAAATCCATTGAGGTTACAGTTTAATCAAAGGAAATTTTAGCAGGGAATTGGGATTTGTTATTCGTTTAATGGAATTTTCTGGGGTTTCTGGGTTATTGTTGATTGAAAAAAAAGATTTTATTTCAATCTGGAAACAAACAGTAGTTTTGTTTAAAAAGAATTAAAAAAAAAAAGATATATATATTTGTGTAGGGACAATATTTATTTCAACAAATTTTTGGGTGTGATATTCTGGTCTGTACATACATTTTATTAAAATAGTTCTTTTTATTTTCAATTTTGTACAGTGAAATGTACAGTAATTATCTTTCCCCTGTTTTCTTTGAAATATTCACATCCCTGTGTGTGTGTGTATATATATATATATACATATATTTGAACTTATGAAATTTTTGAATAAAAATTTAATTCGCTGAATACTGTGCATCGCATTTTATTTGCATTTGGGTTTTATATATAATAATAATGGCTGTGTGGGGGGGTTCGGCCTCGGCCGTACCCACCACCCCGCCACCGGACGTGTGACAGTCTGCGGACTGTCCATGGCCGGCGGCGAAGTCCCCCGTGACTGTGTATGTTGGGAATAATAATTCCCATGTAAATTTTATATGCTAAACTTCTTTTAAATTCGTGAATTTTTATATGTTATTTTTCTGTGTGGATATTTATCTTTATAAATAAATATATATATATGTATATATATGTATATATATATATTTATATATATATACATATATTTATTAATTAATTTAATTATTCTGTTTTCTTTGATTTAAATAATACTGTATTATTTAATTCTGTATACAATATATTCAATTTCTTTCCGATTAATATATATTCTGTTAATTTAACTGTTAGTTAAACAAATGTATAAATATATTTTGTTTATGTTTCCTTTCTGATTAAAATTATATTTTCTGTAATTTAACTGTTATTTAGAAAATAGATATTCACATTTAGATTCTATTTCTTTTCTGATTAAAAATAAAGCAGAATTTTTTACAATGAAAATAATAGTAAAATAGGAAAAAAATCTGTCTTATTGATTTGTTCAATTACAACTTTAAGAGGATAAGTTAGTAGAAATTATCAATTTACGAATATATGACAGCAGTGTTTATTTAATTCTCGCTTTAGTATGAATGTTCTAGAAGTAGAATTTATTATAAAATTAAATAAGTTATCTTTTCATTTTTATTCTTAAAATTGAGTCTTGAAGACTTGTTGGATTTTTAGAAAAGATCTATTCTCTTTCTACTTTCCCTCCTCGAAAAGAATTAAAATATATAAAATGTAGTGGTTTCAAGATTTAAGATTTTAAGGTGGTAAGTTCTAATATGTAGTTTAAGTATTTAGAGTATTGTTATTTTGTCATTTTAAAGTATAAACAAATGGGTCTTAAATGGTTTTCTCAATTAACTTAAATATTGGAAATGAGTGTTAAGTTAGTATGATGAAAGGAAAATGAAAATAATGTTTTGAACATAAGTAGTTATGAAATGATAAGGAGTTAACTACCCAGCTATTAAGTAGTTTTCAATTATGTTGATAAATGAAAGGGGAAATTTAAATGTGTGGGCCGGGTTAGAGATTAATTAGGATATTCTCGAATTGGATAGTTTATTGGTAAAAAGGGGATTTTAATCTTTTGGAAATTGATTTACTTTATATTCATTTAATGGTTGATTTGTAAGTTCTCTTTATGGATAAGTCTTTTGGAATACTTGTGATGGTTATAATGAATTGTTTTAGTATGGGTAAGTTGTAAAGTTATTTAGTTCTGGTTGTTAATTGAATGGTTAATAAATATTGTTCTCGATTGAATTTTTGGTGGTTGTTTATTATGTAAGTGTTTTTGTGGAGTTGTGAGTGGTTGAGTATTTAAAGTGTTCTTAAATTTGCTACCTTGGATGTCTGGTTGCATGCTTTTACCTCTGTTGTTGAAGGATTGTTTTTGGGATGGTTACATGTTGGTGTGAATGCCTTTGGAGGTTAGTTTTGATTCAAGGAATCCTTTGCCATTTAATTTGTGTTGCAATGTAATTGGGAACTTGTATTTTGTTGGTGAGTTGTGGAAGTTGATCTTCTTGAATTTCCGATTTATTTTGTATCTAAGTTAATTATGTAGCCTAGATGGAGTTGTTGATCTTATTTTAATGTATTCCCTCATTATATTTAAATTGAAAATAGTTCTTGTGGCCTTGCAATTATTGTTGTCATTGCTATGTTGTTGATTTTATGAAGGGGATTTGCGTACCACTATAAGGGGGTTCTGGTGAGGAGAAAATTGAGGTCTCCCGTGGAATACCCAGTTGGTGGCTTTTGGTTTCATTAAGTGATTTCGTTGAAGTAAAGGTTGATTTTCTTGTGCATTTTCCTATTTGAGGTAACACCATTGTTGATTTGTGGATGGTCTTGATGAATCTTCCTTTTTTATGGCTTTTCTGATCTACTCGCATATTTGATGATATTTTATCCTTGTGTTGGAATTATTGGAGAAATACTCATGTTGCTTCATTTTACCCTTGTTTGTGGGTTTTCATTCTTTTGGCTTCCAGAGGCTTGAGATGATTGTCAGTTGATGTTCTTTCTCTTATGTGCCCTTGAGGTGGCAAGTGTTTTGGTATCTGGATTTTGAAAGGGTTGTACGAGAATTGTTGACACTCTGATTTTGTACTTGTTAGCGAGATGGGTAATGCCTCGCATGCTCTTATGTTGTGATTCTTTGTTCAAATTATGATGGTACAACCCTTGGTTTTTATGTTGTTGGGGTCTCTAGGGAGAGTGGCTCCTCATGGGGGCCGACGCCCCGTTTAAGGGGAAGGGTACAGGATAACCCACGAGAGAGTTAGTAAACAAGTGAAAACCTAATAATTAACTTAGGAGGTTTGGGTAGTAATATAATTATAAGATTAAAAAAAAATGGATGCCTCGTCTTCATTAGTGCTTTCACAGACTAATGGAAGGCTGAGAAGGCCGTGGTTGGCAAGGTCGTGACCTCGTCCTCACGAGAGGCCTACGGCTCCGCATGAGTCACCCTATGGACCAGCGCCTCCAGTTGGGAGGAAGAGCACAGGACAGCCCATGTAGGACTATGTGATGACACTCTCCCCTAGTTGCCCATGTGTTTTACTTTATTGTGTTCCTCTGGAAGTAGGTTGTGGGAGTTGGTTTAGATTGTTGATATATGGATTTATTTTGAGTTGTGAATATTGTTTTAATACATCTTTAGTATATTTTGTGGTCTTGTATGATCTCATTTATATTTGATTTACGATCTTGTATTTTTATAGTACTGTGATATGATGTTATTGTATTGTTTAATTGCAATTTGGAATTGTATTATGTTTATTAATTCAGTTTGATTTGGAAGTATTTTATAATCATCCTTTGGTTACTTGTTACTGGTCATTGCTTTGATTTATGTGATGATATTTATGATTTTAAGTTATTTTAATGACTCTTGGATGTTGTTGATTATGTCTTTGTAATTCTTGAGTTTTATGATGCTTTGTATGGCATTGAGTCTTGTGGTTCCCTATTTGGATGTTCTTGGTTGCGGTCTCTTTCTTGTTAGCTCCTAGCATGGGGGGTGGGTCTTCGGACTCACATGGTCGGGTGGAACGTGCTAAGCACCCCATTGGGTCCCCAGTCGAGGATCGAGAGGTGCGGATTGGTGCGGTTGTAGCGACTCCAGAGTTGTGTTTGTCTTGGAGCCAGTTATAATACTTTGTATTCATCTGTTTATTTGTATCATGTTATCTTATGTATGGTTTCCATTTATGTTTGGAAACAATTTTGTATCATTGTACCTCTAGAACATTATACTGTAATGTAATGTTAACTCAGTGTGAATATTGGCCGTGGCAATTGTTATTCCATGTGTTAAGTTATTTATGCATATGTTGTATTTATGTACTCAGATGGTTTCTTATCAATGATTATCATGTATGTGTTATATTTGTTAATGTTTATTTTGTTATGGATTATATCTTTTGGATTTTATTCTTTATTGTCGTCGTGTGGATCTCAGTCTCGTAATGACTCCTCGTGTACCCCAAGGGATGTATGTGCTAATGAATCTACTTAAATGAAATTCATGTCATGTCTTAATGTGTATTACATGTATGTTATGTTTACTTTAAAAAAAATAAAAATTGTGCTATAATTATTGTTTAATTGTCCTTTGGGGTTCGCACGGCGGGGCGTTACAACATGGTATCAGAGCCTAGGTTCATACACTGGGAACTATGTGTGCTCACTATGTAACCTTGCGCTTAGACCCATGAGTCTTGAGTTTCACTTTTCTTTTGTCATTGTTGTGAATTTGAATTTCTTTCGTTTGATAGTGTCGGGTTGATGGTGCAGGAAACTGATGGGAAAGGATAGGACCCTCGGTGTAGTGCGCAATGCACCGATATCCTTCCTGTCAGGGATGCTCTATGGACCCTTGAGTTTTAGTGTGATGTGTTTCTTGGTGATGTGTTTTATGTGTGTGATTATGTCAAGTGTGTGTGGAATTTGCAATTTTGTTGTTCTTGAGTGATGAATTATGTTTTCTTGAATCTGTGAAGGTGTAAAACTTTACCCTTTTATTAAAATTTATGTGAGTTTTGAATCGAATGCCATGGACGATCTCTTGTGTCAATCTGTACTGTATACTATTTAAGGGTATTGTAACAGTGCGAAGATTGTTTGGTTTGAGAGATTGATCAGGAAATGTATAGAGGGAGAGTTTGCTACTAGGTTGTATCCAAAATGAACAAGATGTAATCTCTGAAAAGGCTATGAGCCTGAAATTGTATTGTAACCTTTTGTTGCTATATAATACAATGGCTCAAACTTTGGAGGGTGGGGTTTTTTACCCGAAAGGGTTTTTCCCCACGTAAATCTATGTGTTCTAGTTTTCTGTCTTATCTTTCATTTGTATTGGTTCTATTTCTAGAATCTGTTATTGCTTTTTGTTGAATTCAGATGTGCTTCTCTCAAAAGGATTAATGTGGGAAATGAACCGTGTCTGTTTCCGCTTTAGGACATAGTTTTACATGTCTTTGAGGCAATCTAATCAGAATTAAAGTTACCAAAGGCACTACTATTCTTGGAGGTTTCTCTGAGATGCCCTAAATTTCCCTTACAAATGTTTCTTAGAATTTGATGAAATCTTTGTTGTTCTTCATTCTATCCATCTTGTCAAAAAACATGACTTAATATAATGACCATTTTGAATTCTTCCCATAGTAGCTTTGCTTTCCTTTTGCTTTCATACAAAGCCATGTCATTTACTGGAGGTAATTGTGCCAATTCTCCAACTAAAATCATAGATATGCTTGAATATAAAATATTTAATTAAATTGATAACCATGTATTTGTATAGAAGGAACTATAAAAAAATTGAATAAAAAATATTCTAATGTAAAGTTATCAAAGTTAGCAATTTCAATCCAGAACTCACCTCTAAAACTTTGGTTACCATTTTGTGGGAATGCTTGTCAAAGCTTGGAATCTATGTTTTCAAGCAACCTCTCTCCAAGGAAACTCATTTCATCTATCAATATGTATTTGACTTGTGATATTTCTTCTTGGAAAGTTGTAAGTCTTGTGCCTTCTAGTTCATTGAAATCTCTTATTGGAATTCTTAGCTTTGAATGAATGGTTGAAGTACCAATGTTGAATGCTACAACTCTAGTAGACATGAGTAGAAGTAGAGGAGATTGTTGGAGATAAAACTTTTCTAGTGCTCGAGTAATGGCACCAATCACATAAGACTTACTTGTTCCTACAGTGTGTAACACCCGTCGTGCAAACCCCAAAGGACAAACAATGCACACACAATTTTTTTCTTTAAAGAATACAAAGTACACATAATTACATTACATATTAGAATCATAACGTCAAGTCCTCTGGGGTGCGAGGTCACATCGCATAAACAACTCATAACGAAAGATTACAGATAAAGCTAAATAACTTAATAAATCTTACATCCATCATAAAAATTACAATATCCATTTTCAAATGTACATCCAAGTATCCATAAGCATAAGTGTAAATACATCACATGATACGACCATAATAAATCTCATAAATCATAAATGGATACCAGGTGCATTTACAATACATCGTCATTTAATACATTACATGTTCTCAATAAATGAATACAATGAAACCTCCCATACATGTGGGATAAATACATAGTACAAATAATGTCAGAATTACAAAATGAATATAAGGTATAAGCTCCATCTAAAAGACACTGTGGAGAATGAACATTGATGGGGAACCCAATGGGTGCGGAGCACATTCCACCCGACCATGTGGGTTTTAGAAAAAACCCACCCCCTGTGCTCAGAGGTGACAAGGAAGTAATCATGACCATGAATGCCATAAGACAACTCCAATAAAGAATAACATAGTACAATAACTCCAAAAGTAACATCAAATAATACATAGATCATAAATGACAACAACAAGGAACCACTCAATATAACCAAAGAGCCATAAAACACATCATAAATAACCAAGGCAATAACCATTAACCACATGCCAAGTAAACCAAAGAGACAATCGTAATACACTTCCAGAGGCAACCAAGAAAACAAGGCATAAGGGCATCTAGTGGAGAGTGTCATCGCATAGCCTACATGGGTTATCCTGGCCCTTCCTCCAATGTGAGGTGCCAACCCCCATCTATGGTTATCTTGGCCCTTCCTCCTACTTGAGGCACCAACCCCATAGGGTGACTCATGCATAGCCATTAACCTCTCCTGAGGATGAGGTCACGACTTTTCCGACCACGACCTTCTCAGTCTACCATTATTCTACGATAGCCCTAATGAATAGACGAGGTATCCAAGATTATCTTATATGTTTTTACTACCCATCCCCCTAAGTTCTATTATTAGGTTTTCACTTGTTAATCTACTCTTATGTGGGTTATCCTGAGCCCTTTCTCCTATTTGAGGCGCCGACCCCCACGAAGAGCCACTCTCCTTGAGACCCCAAACATAACAAAATCAAAGCAAGGGTTGTACCATAAAGAACAAGGCATTAAATCTCAACCAATGACATGTGAGGCATTACCCATCTCACTAAAATACATAATTAGAGTCTCAATAACAACTCGTACAACCCTTTCAAAATAATGATACCAAAACACTTGCCACATCAAGGCACATAAAGAGAAAAAAATTAACTATCAAATAACTCAAGCCTTTGTAAGTCTACAACCTCCCTAAGCGGGTTCCTAAAACAACCAGGGTTCCCACATCGAAAAAGCCAAAACAATAATAATGTAATAATAACAAGATCATCCAAGAAATTTTACAGGATTTCATAACTCAAACAAAAAAACATATTAATTTTTGTACATTGTTTTTGCAGCACAAAAATCAACAATTGATTAATTCTATTTCCTAATCCTCATTTTCCTCAATACAATTTGAAATAAAGGTTCAATAATAATTTTGACATAAATATTTAAATTGCTTCTTTTAATTAATGAATATAACTGAATTTTATAATTTCACAGTTAAAACCAAATCAATAAATTCTAACATTTATATTTTATATTTATATATATATACATACATATATATATATACATACATATATATATATATATATATATATATATATACATATATATATATATATATATATATACATATATATATTTATATATATATATACAAATAATTGCATATATATATACATATAAAGTATATATAAATATTTACTTCTCTGTTTTCTTCAAAATTAAACAAATAATCTAAACTGGTTAACTTTTTGCTCAAACTATACATACACATAAAACATATATCATATATGTATATATATATTTATATATATATATACATTTATATATATATATATATATACATTTATATATATATATATATATATATTAAAAAATGAATGTAAATAAAACATAATAAATAAATAAATATCAATCGCAGTTTCCACTGCCCTATGGAGGACTGCACAACAGTCTATGGACTGCTATGGCAGCTGTCCGCTGCTATGGAGAGAGGGGGAGGTACGACCTTCGCCGTCGTTCCCCTTCACCCAAACCAATCACTTTATTTTTATTTTTTAATTTTTTTTTATCCAAAACAATTACGGATGCAAAGCACATGTTCAACCTAGAATGAATATATATATATATATATATATATATATTTATATCTCTTCTTAGATATATATATACATATATATGAATATATATAAAACTCATCCATTTAATAAAAGGAATTATTTTTCCACAGTAAAATGATAGAAATCTTAAACATTTTCAGAGACCCAAATGTATTTATTTCCTTGGTTGACTACCTAGAATTTTTTTTAAAAAATCTCATAAGATTTCTTTTCTTTTACAAAATAACACTAAAGAATAAGAAAATGGAACTTGGAGTCCTGTGCCCGTTGAAAATTTGATGAAGCTTTGCTTGATCCAATTAGTCTTTTCGACGAGCTTTCGTTCCTTCCTTCAGAACTTCTCCTCCAGCTTCCTTGATAAATTCTCTAATCTAAAATTTAATTAAGAAGAACCTCTCTTCCAGAATAATGAAAAACTAAATAAATTTCTACAGAACAAGAACAAGAACAAGAGAGAATCCAATTCCCAAAACTCAATATCTTTTTTCTTGGTGTAACTTCTGTCAATTTTCCCGTGTATGAAAATCTCACAATTTTACTATTAAATAAAACTATATCTTCTTCTTTTTCGAAAGCTCCAAAAATCAAAATTAAAAGAAGTTTTCTAATTTTATTCCTAGCTTTACAACCAAAACTCAACACTCATTGGTCCTTTTCATCTTTTCTTTCTTTTATTGATTTTTTTCTATTTAACAATACTTTTTGTTTTAATTTTGATTTTGTAGTTTTACTTGCAAATCACACAATTTAATATCTTTAATTAATTTATTTCATAATTATCCTCAACATGCTTATTTAATTAAATTATCAAAATACTAATTTTAAATAATTTAATTTACACTTTTAAATAAATCACATGACTTTTAATATAAGACTTATATTTTAATACAAATTATTCCAATATTTATTAACATCATTCAATTATTTAAATTGCATCATACTAAACACCAATGTAAAATAAATACCTAAAGTACACTCACACACACCACTATAATAAAATTCAAAAATGACAAAGGTCAAAGATGCACAATACCACTAAACAAAATACGAGTAGGTAAAACATGGGACGGGGTGACTTCCTTGTCATCTCTGTTTCAACATCATGCCCGTTGGGTTAAATTGATGCTCGCCCTATCCTGCTGAAGTAGGTGGAATTGAGACTCTGTACTTGTAATTCCTGCATACAAACAAGGTTGTGTACAACATGTATATATATATATATATAATCAAACATCATATTGTGAGAAGGAATTGCAGTGTAACAAGGCACTCGTAAACGAGTGGTGCTACACTGTCCTTTCACCAAAATTATACTAACAATTACAACATTAAATGTAAAGTAACATTGCTAAACTAAACTGATCACATCATATCATCATAGAATAATTAATAATCCACTACATCACAATATACTATTGAAATCAAATTAAACATCTCCAAACCAAATGTAACCATAATGTCATATCAAATATCTATGTCATCAAATGAAGTAGCATAATCATCAATCAATCTAAACTATCTAATCCACCAATCCAAACAATAACAATAGCTATCACAGTCTCAAAGTACCAAGCAAAACCAATGAAAAATAATAAATCCAAACAACAACATGAGGGGTATTACATAGTGCCTTGAATTATCATGTAGAGGGGCATTTTGTTTTCATTTTATTGGTAATGTGATGTGATAACCTTCACATACCTTCATAAAACAACCCAAACATACTGCTATAACCATAACCCTAAATACATTATATTATTGCGCATCAATTAGTATTACAACCCAAATATATTGCTATAACCAGTAACCATAATTGTAGTTCCTTAACAAACCATAACCCTAACCATAAACCATAATCCTAACCCTAACTCTAACCAAATCCCTAATTGTAACCCTAAACCCTAAATCTAATCTCACATCTAATCCCAACCATAACCATAACTCTAAATATAACCCTAAACCTTAAACCATAAACCCTAGTCTAACCCTAATCCTAACACTATTTTTCATAACCCTAACCCTAACTCTAAACCTAACCCTAATGTTAACCATAACCCTAACCCTAACACTAAGCATAACTTTAACCCTAACATTTTTTCTCAAAACCCTAACCTTAACCATAAACCAAACCCTTTTTTTCAAAACCATAAACTTAACATAACTTTAATTCACTAACTATAATGCCAACTATAATTCTAATCTTGGCAACCCTAACCTAATCCTAACCATGTTCCTAACTGTAACTATACCCTTAAGCATACACATAACCTTAAATATATTTAGATCATAACCTTAACCGTAACCCCAACCTTAACCCTAACTAAATTCCTAACCTTAATCCAAAACCCTAACCCTAATCCCAAGCATAACCATAATTGTAAACCTAACTGTAAACCATAAAGCCTGATTGTATCCCTAAACTAACCCTAATTAAGGTTAGGGTGCACATTAATGACAATGTTAGGGTTAGATTTAGAATTAAGTTTTGTAACCTTAACTTTAACCTTATATGAACCTTGACACTAACCCTAACCCTAATCAAACCCAAATCCAAACTATAATTGAACCGTAATTTCCTAACCCTAAGCCTAACATAACCTTAATCATACTCATAAATATAACTGTAACTCCAAGTTTTATCCTATAACCCTAACCCTAACTCCAAATATAACCCTAAATCTTAAACCATAAACCCTAGTCTAACCCTAATCCTAACACTATTTTTCATAACCCTAACCCTAACTCTAAACCTAACCCTAATGTTAACCATAACCCTAACCCTAACATAACCCTAACCCTAACACTAACCATAACTTTAACCCTAACATTTTTTCTCAAAACCCTAACCTTAACCATAAACCAAACCCTTTTTGTCAAAACCATAAACCTAAAATAGCTTTAATTCACTAACTATAACACCAACTATAATTCTAATCTTGGCAACCCTAACCTAATCCTAACCATAAATCTAATCCTAGCTATGTTCCTAACTATAACTATACCCTTAAGCATACACATAACCTTAAATATATTTAGATCATAACCTTAACTGTAACCCCAACCTTAACCCTAACCCTAATCCCAAGCATAACCATAACTATAAACCTAACCATAAACCATAAAGCTTGATTATATCCCTAAACTAACCCTAATTAAGGTTAGGGTGCACATTAACGACAGTGTTAGGGTTAGATTTAGAATTAAGTTTTGTAACCCTAACTTTAACCTTATATGAACCTTGACACTAACCCTAACCCTAATCAAACCCAAATCCAAACTATAATTGAACCCTAATTTCCTAACCCTAACCCTAACATAACCTTAATCATACTCATAAATATAACTGTAACTCCAAGTTTTATCCTATAACCATAACCCTAGCCCTAACCCTTACTCTAAACCAATTTTAACCCTAACCTAACCCTAACCTAACCATTAACCATAATCGTAACCTTAACCTTGCCCTAACCCTAACCATAAACCATAATCCTAACCCTAACTCTAACCAAATCCCTAATTGTAACCCTAAACCCTAACCCTAACTGTAGATCTAATTCCAACCATAACAAAAACTCTAAATCTAACCCTAACGATAAACCATAAACCCTAATCTAACCCTAATCCTAACACTATTTTTCCTAACACTAACCCTAACTCTAAACCTAACCCTACACCGAACACTAAATCCTAACCCTAATTAAATACCCAATCATAACCCTAAATTGCAACCCAACCTAACTCTAATCCCAATCATAACTATACCCTAAACCTAACCCTAAACCCAAGTTTAATTTTATTATGTCATATATTATATATTAATATCTACATTTTATCATATATAATATTAATTATATCACTATATATTTTGATATATATAGTATATTATATTAATTATCTACATTATTTATTCTATTTTTTAAGATTCCTTAATTTTTTTAGTTTTTTTTTGTTAATATCTACATTATATAATATATAATATTAATAATATTGTAACACCTCGCCACGCAACCCTAGAGGAAGTTGGAATTAACTACACAAACGTACTAATTTTGTTTTGTTTTGTTTAAGTACAATTAACATGCAAGTTCACTACCCATTACAACAACCCCTAAGGTTACGAGACAAAGATTACTTTAAAAACAAAACAAGAACATGAATTGAAACCATAACATTTAATTACTTAAAGAATTAAGAACGCATACATTCCAAACATGATAAATCACATCAAAGAATAAGATATACCACATGATTTCAAATAACATAATTTAACAATAAGATTACAAATCTCATTCCCCGAATGAGGTAAATCCAAAAAACATGGTTACATAATACATCTTCCACCTCAATAACAAATGAGGGGTAATAAATTACAAGTTCAACTAAAATGAATAAAACATGAAATGAAACTGGATCCCATGAGCTCTACAACTGGAAATCTCATCCACACAAACAAGAAGAAAACCCAATGGAATAAGGTGCACGTTCCACCCAACCAAGTGATACCCGAAGGCTCACCCCCCCGTGCTAGGAGATAGTAACAAGGATTTCTAGACAAGACCATAATACATAACTTAATTGAATCAAATACAACCACAATAACACTTAACACAATGGTTACAATGCTTCCAGAGAACAATGATCATCTACGGAGTACAACAAACTAACTTCTGGTTGACATAGAGAGAGTGTCAAAAATCATTTTCTATGAGTTACCTTGGCTCAACCTTCCTAGGCTACCAGACCCTCCATTCGGGGTTACCCTGGCTTGCCTCTACCAACCACAAGACCCACATACAAACTGTGCTTCTCGTCTCATCTCAAGCCTTAATAAGCGTATGATTCGTGAGAGAGGCATTCATTATCTTAATTAGTTTGAATTTTTTTCATTAATTATTTTTAATTTATCATTTACTTAAACCCTAAGTGAGTTACCATGACGCCCCTTTGTGTGCCGGACCCCCACAAAGAGCCACTTTCCTATCGACAACACACACGGTACATAACCACAATTCAATGGGTAAACAAGATAAGACAACCACTCCAATCCAAGGAGGCAACATATAACGAAACCCACTCCAACACTTGGAGGCAACACAATACATAATCCACTCCTTAGGCATAGACCACATAAACCACTCCTAATCCAAAGGAGGCACAAACCATCCCCGTTCGAAAAAATCGGGTAAAACAACATGATACAACAATACACACTACCCAAGTCAATACAGAGGTTGAATAACATATTACGACAACCCCAATAATTAAAAACCTGATCTGGAAGACTTACTAACTCGGTTAGCCCATATTGCCCAAATAATGAGAATGAGAGAAATCACATAATGAAAATACAATTTGACAATTTAATACCCTACTTTAGGATTTCCTAAATCCAAGCACAACAATGGCATATTGCTCGTAACCATAAAAATAATTAACATTATTGCAAATTCTCAAAAGTAGATAAGATTACATTAGCAACATTAAGGAATTTAAAACTAACCATTTAATTCCATTTTCCTCGATTATCCATAATAATCAAAATCAATTTTATGCATATTTTATAATAAAATAACCATCACAGGATCAATATATATATAATTATATACTCAATGTATATATATACAATTATATACATATACATTTAATTATATAAATATTATTTGAATATGTATATTTTAAAAGAAAAATTAATTTAAATTCTCAATTATTTAAATCAACTCCAATTTGCTAATTAATTACACCAAGAATACACACACACACACACACACACACACACACACACACATATATTTAAAATAATATATAATATATATATACACTTATATTTTGATTTTTTTTTAAAAAACATATATATATATATAAATAAATATATTTACATATATATATTTATATAACATATATTATATATATATTATAAATAAATAATATATATATATATAATATATATATATATAATTATAATATAAAGAACAAACAAAAAGAGCATTTGCTGCTACTCAGCCCCCAAAATAGGGGATGCAACCCCTCCCCAGCATGGGGGTTGCTGCTGTCATAGCCAGCACCTCCCATGGTTGGGGGCGGCTGTGGGGCAATGTCCCAACCCCATACCCACATTTTTAAAACTTTTTTTAATTTTTTTATATAAAATAAAAAAGGAAAATACAGTAATTTCCCTATACTCCTAGAACTTTCAAATAGGGACAAAAATTTCCCAAATAACATACAGGGTTTGAACAATAAAAATATTTAAAAATATATATATATATATATATATATATATATATATATATATATATATATATAAACACACTATATATGCTTTGATGCGAACCTGTACTCGTGGGAATGTCTATTCCCTCTCCTTGATACGGTTGGGTCACCCATCATTCATATATAGGCCACTCGATCGAGTGTTAATCTGGTATGGTAGGGATATGTAGTAGCTCTCATCTATATAGGGAAGGGACTACCGACTATTGCCCAGTCGTCCCCCTAGTAGATATATTCTATTGATAGTGATCGAGCCAATGAGATCCCGACCTATGCCGCCTATATGTTGTCATGCCATATAGATAGCTCTATAAAATGGGTTGGGGAAAGAAAGCTCTTCAATCGAGTATAGGGAAAGCGTAGCACTTATTCTCTCCAATAGGTGAGTCGAGTCATGTTGACCATTTGCGCCTTCAGGCACTCAACTGATTTATTTTATCAATTGCCTTATCAATATATATATATATATATATATATATATATATATATATATATAAGCACAAAAATCTTCACTTCCAGTTGAATTGGACAAGCTTTCAATAAATTAAACTACAGCAAAATAATGTACAAGCATGGTTTCATAATTTCAATTTTTGGATATCCCCGAATACAAATACATAAATTTAAATGTTTTTCTTTTGTTTCCTCTTTCATTTTCTATTGTTTAACTTGGAAATTTCAGTTGAAAGAGATTGTTTTTCTTCAAGAAATCTAAATTATATCAAGATTTTAACCAGGTTTTCAAATTTGTTTGCACAAGTTTTCAATATTGAAGATCCTAAATTTCAAAACAATAAACACAAACAAGAAAGAGCCTGTTGGAAACTTGAAGAAGAAGACTGAAGTTGAGCTGCAATTTCCAATTCTTCCAAAGCTTTTCCAAAATCTTCACCCAAATCCAACAATGCATAACCCAAACAAGAATACCTTCATTTTCCTTTTAACAACAATTTTCTTTCAAAATGAAAATCTTCCCCAAATTTAGTCAACTTACCTAAAATATCCCATCCACCATAGTTATTACTCCCTTTATGCATTTTGGAGATATTTTGCTTTGTTTTAAAATTTTAAAACTCAAATTTCTTTTAACATGACTTTATTATTATTATTATTTTTAAAATTTATATCTCAAAATGAATTCAAATGCTTTTAAAAAATTTCATTTCCAAAAAGAATTTAACTTTAAAAATTTTCTTTTCAAAAAACTTTAACACTTTTAAAATTTTCATTTCAAAAAGAATTTAATAATTATAATTTCCAAAATGCATAACTTGATTTATTTCAACACAATTAATTTAATTAATCAATAAAATAAATATAATCCAATATTAGATCATTTTATTAGTTAAATTAAATTAATTAATAAATTAAATTACATTTCTAATATTATAACCAGATAAATTTAATAAACAACTTAAATACATAAAGCTCTTTATTTACCTTTTTCAACTTGCAATTTAAATGAAAACAAGGAGAGATGCACAACAAAGAAGCAACTTAACTCGACTAAAACTTGACGACACACTATGACTAGGGTGATGACTTGGAACGGAAAACCTAGCTACTATCTCCCAATCGAATATAGTTGGCCAATGGACACGCTCAAACCTGTGAAATCAGGTGGAGTCGATGTCTTATACCTGTCAACTTGCAAACAAAGAGTATATCGAACATGCATATATATATAATTGATCAAACACACCGTGAAGAGGAAATCTCAGAATCGTAGGGCTTACGAGTGGTACAATCTTGTCCCCTTCACCAATACATAATTACTAACTGACGATTCTAACATCAATAATATGATCAAAAACATAAAGCATCATTAATTCAATATCTGCTAAGCTAATCCAAAGCATGCCATAAAAATAACATCAGAGTAAAATACCATCACATAAAAATATAACATTCACATCGCTTTACAGTTAGCGATCAAATAGTAACCAAGTACCAAAGTCAAAGTAATAGCAGAACAAAGCATAACAAAGAAAACACTGTACGATCAAAAAAGCCAAAATGGAGGGGTGCTACATCCTCCCCCTAGGGTCAGGCTTACTCCTGGAAGCTTGCGAACAAATAGGGATAGAGCTCCCTCAGAATCAACTAGACCCTAACCTACTCAGTACCTCGACCCCTGAGGATTAACTCCAAAAGCCGAAGGATGAACTACACCCAGATGCTTGGCCTAACGGTTATCCACCGCAGTAAATGCCCTATGCGATCTACCCACATCTCCTACTGTCAGCTCTAAAGCCACCGACCTCTGACTAAAACTAGAAGTGCCCTGCTAAGGACACTGTGGAGCAAAGTGGCCCTACTGACCACAAGCGAAACATCTTGTCCCTCTACTGAATCCCTGAACAACTAGAGATACACTAGGTCATGCAAGACCACCTCCACTAAATGCCGACTAAGAACTCTGAGCAGGCTAATCATAACAATCACAATGAGCTCACATCCAACTCTGATCTCTCTTCTTTTGTCTCCAACTTCTATCGTGTTGGGACTGAGGATTCTGTTGCCTTGACTGCGAAGGTTTTTGCTGCTCACCCTTAGCGGGTGACTGATGCCCTCTAGAAAAGCTTGTAGCTTGAGATCGACCACTCTGAGATGCAACACCAATGGAAGGTGCACAACCAAACTGAACTCTCGTCTGACCACCTAAAACCAAGGCTAAATTCTCCTCAACAATACGAGCCTTATCCATAGCTATCTCCATGGTTTTCAGCTCGAATACCTGAACTCCACCACTGATCTGGGCATTTAAGCCCCTAATGAAATGTTGAACCAACATACCCTCATCATCACCTATGCCCGCAAACTGTTTGAGCTCAAAAAAGCGATGCTCAAACTGTTCGACTGACATATCCATCTGTCGTAAGGCATGGAACTCATCTCCACGACACTGATGCCAATGATCAGAAATGAATTGAGCTCTGAACTACTCTAGGAACGAATCCCAAGATACAATACCGATATCTAAATGGAGCTTCTGCTCCTCCAACCTCCACCAAGTAGATGCAAAGTCCCTCAAATGCATGATTGCACACCTAGCTTTGGTGTTGCTACCATAAGGATGTATAGAAAAACACCTATTCAGATCAATCAACCATGTCTCAGCCTCTGATCCACTGCCCAAACCATCAAAAGTGGGTGGACGAACTCTAAGAAGGTCTCTCAAATGAGTAGCCATGACTGCCTCATACGGAGCTGGAACCTGATCTCTCTCACCTATAACCTCCTGATCTCTATCTTGCCTAGGGCCCATACGAGCAATAGTCTCCTCTAGCAAGCGACACAACTGAGCATACCCGATCCTAGGTGGATCCTGATGCTGATTACCGACCTCTGGCACAAACTGAGAAGCCTGTTGCTCCTCATGATCTAAAACATGGGGAACAGTGGGAGGTGTATCCTGTTGATTACCTCCCGGACCGCCTACACGGCCACGACCTCTACCACGACCTCGCCTAGGTGGCATGATCCTGTACAGATACACACCACAACATAAGACAAGGTACACAAACATAAATTCTATGCAGCTAACAACTTAATGGGTTCCACATTATCCCAGAGCACCCAGTGTTTAAACTTGGGCTCTGATACCATGTGTAACACCTCGCCACGCAACCCTAGAGGAAGTTACAATTAACTACACAAATGTACTATTTTTTTTTTTGTTTAAGTACAATTAACATGCAAGTTCACTACCCATTACAACAACCCCTAAGGTTACGAGACAAAGATTACTTTAAAACCCAAACAAGAACATGAATTGAAACCATAGCATTTAATTACTTAAAGAATTAAGAATGCATACATTCCAAACATGATAAATCACATCAAAGAATAAGATATACCACATGATTTCAAATAACATAATTTAACAATAAGATTAAAAATCTCATTCCCTGAATGAGGTAAATCCGAAAAACATGGTTACATAGTACATCTTCCACCTCAATAACAAATGAGGGGTAATAAATTACAAGTTCAATTGAAATGAATAAAGCATGAAATGAAACTGGATCCCACAAGCTCTCCAACTAGAAATCTCATCCACATGAACAAGAAGAAAACCCAACGGAATAAGGTGCACGTTCCACCCAACCAAGTGATACCCGAAGGCTCACCCCTTGTGCTAGGAGATAGTAACAAGGATTTCTAGACAAGACCATCTACCTCTAGAAACAAGCTAATACATAACTAAACTGAATCAAATACAACCACAATAACACTTAACACAATGGTTACAATGCTTCCAGAGAACAATGATCATCTACGAAGTACAACAAACTAACTTCTGGTTGACATAGAGAGAGTGTCACACATCATTTTCTATGAGTTACCTTGGCTCAACCTTCCTAGGCTACCAGACCCCCCATTCGGGGTTACCCTGGCTTGCCTCTACCAACCACCGGACCCCCATACAAACTGTGCTTCTCATCTCATCTCAAGCCTTAATAAGCATATGAGTCATGAGAGAGGGATTCATTATCTTAATTAGTTTGAAATTTTTTCATTAATTCTTTTTAATTTATCATTTACTTAAACCCTAAGTGAGTTACCATGACGCCCCTTTGTGTGCCGGACCCCCACAAAGAGCCACTCTCCTATCAACAACACACACGGTACATAACCACAATTCAATGGGTAAACAAGATAAGACAACCACTCCAATCCAAGGAGGCAACATATAACGAAACCCACTCCAACACTTGGAGGCAACAAAACACATAATCCACTCCTTAGCCATAGACCACATAAACCATTCCTAATCCAAAGGAGGCACAAACCATCCCTGTTCGAGAAAATCGGGTAAAACAACATGATACAACTATACACACTACCCAAGGCAATACAGAGGTTGAATAACATATTACGACAACCCCAATAATTAAAAATCCCATCTAGAAGACTTACTAACTCGGTTAGCCCATATTGCCCAAATAACGAGAATGAGAGAAATCACATAATGAAAAGACAATTTGACAATTTAATACCCTATTTTAGGATTTCCTAAATCCAAGCACAACAATGGCATATTGCTTGTAACCATAAAAATAATTAACATTATTGCAAATTCTCAAAAGTAAATAAGATTACATTAGCAACATTAAGGAATTTAAAACTAACCATTTAATTCCATTTTCCTCGATTATCCATTATAATTAAAATCAATTTTTTTAAATAAAATCATTTGATTATAAAATCAATTTTATGCATCTTTTATAATAAAATAACCATCACAGGATCAATATATTTAAATATAAATATATGTTAAACATACATATATATAATTGTATACTCAATGTATATATATACAATTATATACATATATATTTAATTATATAAATATTATTTGAATATGTATATTTTAAAAGAAAAATCAATTTAAATTCTCAATTATTTAAATCAACTCCAATTTGCTAATTAATTACACCAAGAAAATATACACACATATATATATTATATATATTTAAAATAATATATATAATATATATATACTTATATTTTGATTTTGATTTTTTAAATATATATATAAATAAATATATATACATATATATTTATATAACATATATTATATAAATATTATAAATAAATATTATAAATAAATAATATATATAAAATATATATAATATATATAAAAAAAATTATAATATAAAAAACAAATGAAAAGAGCATTTGCTACTGTGCAACCCCCAAAATAGGGGACGCAACCCCTATTGGGAGCTGCTACGCAACCCCTCCCCAGCATGGGGGTCACTGCCTTCACAACCAACACCTCCCATGGTTGGGGGGCGGCTGTGGGGCAGCGTGCCAACCCCATACCCACATTTTTAAAACTTATTTTATTTTATTTTTTTATATAAAACAAAAAAATAAAATACAGTAATTTCCCTGTACTCGTAGAACTTTCAAACAAGGACAATTTTTTTCCAAATAACATACAGGGTTTGAACAATAAAAATGGCTCTAGGAAAATTCATCGCTAGCAATTCATTGATGGGAAATTCATCACCAACAATTCACCGTGGGAAAATTCACTGCCATGACAAATTTATCATGAGAAAATTCACTGCCATGACAAATTCATGGCCAAGTAAAATTCACCGCCAGAAATTCACCGAGGTGGAAAATTAACCGCCATTAAAGTTTTTTAATATACATTTCAAAAAATTTGATATATTTTTTAAAAAGAATAATTTGATTTATGATAATAAAAAATTAATCGTATTAATATGCAATATTTTTGGAAAAAACTGTGTAATTTTTATATCATCAACGTTTCAGATCATACTCCATGATCCATCATCAGGATGATCAGCAGAAGAGAGAGAATGAAAGAAAGCAAGCAGACTTGGATATAAAGGAGAGGGAGGAGGGGTTTGGGAAGGTTGAGAGGCACACTCCCCAAAAAACATAACATATATATAAATATATATAAAAGAAACAACAAAACATAAGTATATATCTGAAATATATATACAAAGGAAAATGAAAAAGATAAGGAAGAAACAAAACAAATATAAATATAAGAAATTAAAGGACAAACGAAAATAGATAAATAAATAAAAATAAAAAATTAACTAAATAAAATACAATTAAATTGAAACAAAACAAATATAAATTGAAACTGACAACCAACTGCCTTCCTAGGCGTTCTTCTCATCAAGAATGCAAATGGTTCTTTATCTCGTGTCATCTTTCAAAAATCCACCCACACTGACCTTTATCTTCACTCTTCCTCTCACCATCATCCTAGCCAAAAAGCCGGGGTCCTCAAAACCTTGGTTAATAGAGCTCTCTTAATTTGTGATAAAGAGCACCTTGACCAAGAATTGGCCCACCTTATCCATGTCTTCTCTTTGAATGGATACAGAAAGAAGCAGATCAACAGAGCAATCAACCAAGCCAAGGCTAGGCTCACCCTCAAGCCCATCCCCACTCTCCCTCCTTCCCTTCCTCTGGCGACCCTCCCCTATGTTGAGGGTATCTCTAACAAAATTGCTAAAATCCTTCTCAAAAAGGGTATCAATTGCACTTTCAAACCTTTTTGCACCGTAAGAAATCACATCCCTTCTTCCAAAGACCCCCTAGACCATTTCCTCAAATCCGGTGTCTATAAAGTGATGTGTTCATGTGGCATTCCCTACATTGGGGAAACAGATCGTTCCTTCAACACAAGAATCAAAGAGCATTGTGTTGACCTAAGGCACGACTGAATCTCTAAATCTGCTCTAGCTGAACACTCTGCTAAGATGAAGCATCACATTGCTTTAGAAAACACCAAAATCCTGTTCATAGAAGATAATTTCTTTAAGAGAAAACTTAAAGAGGCCATTGAAATCCACAATTACCCTTCCAACCTCAACCGGGATGGAGGTTGGGCTATAAGTTTCTCTTGGAAACCCTTATTAAATAACATCAATGTCATCTCCCCCAATCCTTCTTGATCCCCCTTCCTTGTGGCTTTCGCTTCCGTTTCCTCCCCCCCGTCTCTCCTCTCCCCCCTTCTCCCCTCCTCTCCTTGCTTGTCTTTCCTTCTTTCCTCTCCCCCCTTGTTTTCCTCTCTTTCTCTTTGTGGTTCCTTTTTGTTTTGTTTTCTTGTCTTTTAATTTCTCTCCAATATATATATTTTTATGTTTTGGTGGTTCTTTTATATATATATATATATTTATATGTGTATGTGTGTTTGAATTGCTCTTTTTATTTATTATTTATTATTTATTATTTATTTACTTTTCATTTATTTTTATTTTTATTAATTTCCCTTTTTTACTTTCATTTTGTTTCGTTTTCTTTTGTTAATTTATTTTTCATCATTTGATTGCTTTCGTTTTCTACTTGGTTCCTTTACTCTTTTATATTTTTTGGGTTATTCTTATTTAGTCTTTTCTCTTTTATTTCTCCTTTACAATTTATTATCTTAATTGGTTTTTTGGTGGTAAATTGTTTCCTTTTATCCATTATTTTAATTGTATTTTATTTAGTTAATTTTTTATTTTTATTTATTTATCTAGTTTCGTTTGTCCTTTAATTTCTTATATTTATATTTGTTTTGTTTCTTCCTTATCTTTTTCATTTTCCTTTGTATATATATTTCAGATATATACTTATGTTTTGTTGTTTCTTTTATATATATTTATATATATGTTATGTTTTTTGGGGAGTGTGCCTCTCAACCTTCCCAAACCCCTCCTCCCTCTCCTTTATATCCAAGTCTACTTGCTCTCTTTCATTCTCTCTCTTCTGATCATCCTGATGATGGATCATGGAGTATGATCCAAAACGTTGATGATATAAAAATTACACAGTTTTTTCCAAAAATCTTGCATACTAACATCATGGACTGTGGAAACAAAATGTTATTAATCGTATTAAATTTGGAGAATTTGATTTATGATAATAAAAATAAAAATATTTTTAATATATTTTATGATAATAATAAAAAAAAAATCGATTAACTTAATTTTAATATCATAAATAAACACATGGAAAAATATATATTTTTAATATTTGTGCAAAGAATCGCATAGAAAAATAAAAAATTGTATATATAATATTTTATATAATTTTTTTTTCCATTGTTTTATTATACAATATTGTATAATATATATTTTTTAAAATATTTTTTTTATGTTTATTGTATAAAATAAAGGAACACACAAAAAAACAAAAAAAATTATATATAAATAAACACATGGAAAAATAAAATAATATTTGAAGTAGAAATTAAAGTAAATAATTTATTTTTCTTTTAACTTTTTATGAAAATTAGTGCATAATTTTCATATCAAAATAAACATAAAAAATATTTAAAAAATAAAATTGTATTGTAACAAGTTAAAATTATTTAAAAATAAATAAATAAGATATATTAGAAAACATTAATGCGGTTAATTTTCCCTTCGGTGAATTGCTGGCGGTAAATTTTACTTGGCGGTGAATTTGTCATGGCGGTGAATTTTCCCACGGTGAATTGTTGGCAGTGAATTTTCCATCGGTGAATTGCTGGCGATGAATTTTCCATATGCCAATATATATATATATATATAAGCACAAAAATCTTCACTTCCAGTTGAATTGGACAAGCTTTCAACAAATTAAACTACAACAAAATAATGTACAAGCATGGTTTCATAATTTCAATTTCTAGATATCCCCAAATACAAATACAAAAATTTAAATGCTTTTCTTTTGTTTCCTCTTTCATTTTCTATTGTTTAACTTGAAAATTTCAGTTGAAAGAGATTGTTTTTCTTCAAGAAATCTAAATTCTTTCAAGATTTTAACCAGGTTTTCAAATTTGTTTGCACAAGTTTTTAATATTGAAGATCTTAAATTTCAAAACAATAAACACAAACAAGAAAGAACCTGTTGAAAATTTGAAGAAGACTGAAGTTGAGCTGCAATTTCCAATTCTTCCAAAGCTTTTCCAAAATCTTCACCCAAATCCAACAATGCATAACCCAAACAAGAATACCTTCATTTTCCTTTTAACAACAATTTTCTTTCAAAAATGAAAATCTTCCCCAAATTTAGTCAACTTACCTAAAATATCCCATCCACCATAGTTGTTACTCCCTTTATGCATTTTGGAGATATTTTGCTTTGTTTTAAAATTTTAAAACTCAAATTTCTTTTCAACATGACTCTATTATTATTATTATTATTTTTTAAATTTCTATTTCAAAATGAATTCAAATGCTTTTAAAAATTTTCATTTCCAAAAAGAATTTAACTTTAAAAATTTTTCTTTTAAAAACTTTAACACTTTTAAAATTTTTCATTTCAAAAAGAATTTAACAATTATAATTTCCAAAATGCATAACTTGATTTATTTCAACACAATTAATTTAATTAATCAATAAAATAAATCTAATCCAATATTAGATCATTTTATTAATTAAATTAAATTAATTAATAAATTAAATTACATTTATAACAGTATAACCAGATAAATTTAATAAACAATTTAAATATATAAAGCCCTTTATTTACCTTTTTAAACTTGCAATTTAAATAAAAACAAGGAGAGATGCACAACAAAGAAGCAACTTAACTTGACTAAAACCTGACGACACACTATGACTAGGGTGATGACTTGGCATGAAAAATCTAGCTATTATCTCCCAATTGAATACCATTGGCCAATGGACACGCTCAAACCTATGAAATTAGGTGGAGTCAATGTTCTGTACCTGTCAACCTGCAAACAAAGAGTATATCAAACATGCATATATATATAATTGATCAAACACAATGTGAAGAGGAAATCTCGAAATCGTAGGGCGCTCGCAAGCGAGTGGTACAATCTCATCCCCTTCATCAATACAAAATTACTAACTGACGATTCTAACATCAATAATATGATCAAAAACATAAATCATCATTAATTCAATATCTGCTAAGCTAATCCAAAGCATGCCATAAAGATAACATTAGAGTAAAATACCATCACATAAAAATATAACATTCGCATCACTTTACAGTTAGTGATCAAATAGTAACCAAGTACCAAAGTCAAAGTAATAGTAGAACAAAGCATAACAAAGAAAACACTGTACGATCAAAAGAGCCAAAATGGAGGGGTGCTACAAATATTATTATATATTTTAATATGTTATATTATCTACATATATATTTTAATATACAATATATTATATCATCTATATTAATATATAATATGTATAATATAATAATATATATTATATTATCTATGTAGTGCCCATCCATTCCCACTATGGATGTGTAGGAAGTTTGACCTTGAAACTTGGAGACAAAGGTAAAATAATAGGGATATTTAAAGGTTATTATGATTTTTAATTATGATTACCATTATTGTCATAAAGATGTACTAATTTGTGTTCAAACTTTGTGGTTGCAATATGGGACATGAGCTTCGGTTAGTGCTTTGGTGAGTATGATGTATATTGTTATGTTATTATTATTATGCAGAGATTTACTTGGATAGTTAAGTGATGCAGTAGTATGTTTGTTAGGATAAGTGGAAAGGGCGACATCGTACCATTGAGCGTATGAAAGACATACGAACATGAGATATGATTGCTAGAGTTTCTTTCATAGTGCTTCGGCTATTATGCACATGTGCTCTAATTTGTATGTTTGAGTGAATAGGTACTAAGCTACGTCTCCACCTGAATTAGCAGGTTTGAGCGTGCCTTTAATCCCAATGGTGGTTGAGGAGATAACATCTAGGCCCAAGTTATAACCTGACTATAGCCATTGTCCCCAATTAGGGACAATTGATTCATTGTGTGACCACCTTTTTCGGGTTGTCATGGGACAATGTCCGATCTCTTTTACCTTATGGTTGGAGTGTTGCATTTATAATGTGAATATTTCTTATGAGATATGTGGTTGTTTGATTTTGTTGTCTAATCTTGGTTTTAGATATCAACCTGTTAGTGTTAAACCCTGTGGTTAGTTAAGTTGTTATGAAAGGGATAAATGTTATTTATGTTTTGTTGTGAATGTTTCTTTCATGTGGAGTCATTTTGTGGTTTATGTCTTACTCTGGTTTGTAGATTATTCAGGTGAAGATAAATACTGGATCAATATGTTAGTTATTATTTAATTGTTAATATTATTATGATTATATGTATATTACGTTTTATGAAAATAAAGTTATAAATATTAACATATTCTAATGCTATTTATTAAATATTAATGTTTATTAGTAAATATTTAAATATTAATATGTAAGTATATGTTATATTTAGGTTTTGATTTACTATTTTGGTAGAGTGATTATTTTATGGAGGTTTTCTTTATCTTTTGTAATATTTTGAATTTGTTTAATGGGAAACCCTAAACAAATGAGTTAATTATGTGAGTTAATTTAATTATTTAAATTATTTAAATTATTTTATTAATGGGTTGAGGATATGTGTTTTAATATTTTAAATTTTTATTTTATGAGAGGATTTTATTTTCTTATTTTATTTTGAAAAAGAGTCTTTTTAGGAAAAAGAAAGAAAGTTGCTTTCATTTTTGTTTTTATTTCTTTTTTAGAATTTGATTAATTTTATTTATGATAAAATAGGGAAAGTGAGTTTCACTCTTTTTTGGGCATGAAATTTTAGAGGATTTGAAAATGAGAGATTTTAGATAGTTCTAGGGGAATTTTTCTGGAGTTTTTTTTGAGAAATTTGGAGTGGTTTTGAATGAAAATTTGGAATTCAATTGAGATTTGAGGGAAATAGATTTTGCTGGGGGGATTCTTCATTTTTTGAAAGTTTTTGCCATACTTGTAAAGGGGAATAAGCATGAGAAAGTTGTTGCAATTTGGGGATGTTGAAAGTTAAAGTTTTCAAAGTTCGACATCAAATTCCTATCATTGCCAAACATTGGATTCAAGTTGGATTTTGATATCTTTTGTTTAATTTTATTTTTAGTGTGTAAGAATAATTTGATTGATTTCTCTTTCTTTGATCTTTGAAAATAAATATTATATAGTTTTATTTTTGTGAGAATAAAACATTTATCTATTCCAGAATAAAAATCAATACATGTTTATTGTCTCAGTTTTCCACCAATAAAATGGTCTGAATGCGTCGCCCATAATTATGTTTTTACGAACTAGATTGGTGAGATTTTTAATGAATTTTTCCATCTCGTTGTCGTTTAAATTTTGTCCAAAAATCTCAAAAACCCAGATCGTATTTTGTGAGATATGGTTGAAACACGAAGCTACTATCAAATTGCTCCTCCATGACTGCAAAAAAAAAACTCTCTTGTTTTTCCCTGTAATTGTAACCAGTCAATGGAAGACTAAGATTTTAGATTTATAAGAATTTCAAAGTGGTTAAATTAATTTAGATTTTAATATTTTATATTTTGGAAAATATCTAGTTGTTGGGTTTCTTTTTTTATCATTTGGTTGTAATCGGGTATACCAAAATGAGGGTTTTATGGGAGCCGTCTGTTGTTTTGCATTTTATGATTTATGATTCATTTTTAGTCAATTTCATCTGCAATGCTGAGTAGTTGATGGCTAAATCTGAAATAGGTATTTTACAAATTTTGATTTCGAGTTGATATGACTATTTTATGGTTGTTTTATGGTTGACAAATTTGACTATTGTCAAGTGAAAATTAGTTCAGCTCTAAAAGTTGTATTAAAGGGTATAACTTTATTCTTTGATTTTTATTGTATTGTACCATTTTTTGTTTGAATTTGTTTAATATTTTCATGTTGGAAATACCTTCATGTTTGCGAGATCTTGTGTTGAAGCTTCTGTATATATAAAAATCAATTGTACCAAAGTTGTGCATTGTTGGTCTTGGTTATGAACTGTTAAGTTAAAATTGGTTATCATGTTATAAAATTGCAAAAATGATGTAATGTGCTTCATTGTGGTGTCATGGTATAATGATAAGCTTTTGAATTTTTTTTATTTGTTGGGTTATGTGATTGGGTCTTTAAAAGTACCTGAAAGCCTTTGTGGAAATCCTTGTAATTTTTGGTTGATTCTTATTTTGGTAGTCTCCATTGGATGGCTAGTGTCAACCACTTGTTGTTTCTTTGTTTGCTTGTATGTGGGGCTTAGTGTTATCTCCTAGCACGGAGGGAGTGGGCCTTAGGGTTCCACGTGGTAGGGTGGTATTTCCGAACCATCCATTGGGGTTTAGGTGGTACAAATCATGCGCAACATGGAGAGTTTTTTTTCCTTTCACTTCATTCTATGGTTAAATTTATATGTAGATGATATTTATATGAAAATTGTGTTTAATATGTATTTTATATATATATTCATTTTAGATGGATATATCTTGTACGTTGTAGCAATCTTGTAATGAAAATGTAAATGGATTGAAGTAGTCTTGAAGATATTTTTATTATTGTATATTATGTAATGAAAAGGTTAGCATAAGAATGTTGTATTTATGATACATATAAACTTAATTTAGTAGTAGATGTGATATGTCTTTATGTACCTCTTTATGGTATTGATTAAAAATAGGTTCATATGAACATACTGTTAAATGAAGTTTAAAAATAATTAAGTTATATTACCATATGTAATTTGTTGTATGAAATATAATTTACATTCAAAATATTAAATATATGTGTTTTAGTGTATTAAATGTATTTATATAAGCTTAGTTAGTGTAGGTGTATCATAGTAGCGACGTTAGTGGACCATGGTGGACAGGTGTGTAAATGGGTTATGATTAATGTTACTTTTAAGTCATAATGTGATGATGATATGATGTTAATGTAATTATGTTATCCATATTAATTTGTTGAGTTGCATTAGTTAGTGTCACTTTAGTTTCAAAAAAAATAATTTTTTTTTTAGCATGATGTTGTATGTCTTTTGTGTTTTTCCACTAGGTCCCTTAGCGGGGCGTTACAATCTATATTATCTATTTTAATATATAATATGTATTATATTATTATCTAATATAATATATTTTTACAAATATATCTTTGTTTTTAGATTTTACATTTATTAATTTAATTTTTTTATTTTTAGAAAAGAATTTTGAAGAGATAATAATATATAATATGTATTATATTATATTATACCTTTTTCTAACGCAAAAAATCTATTTTTTAAGATTTCTAAATTTTTGAATATGTATTATATTACATTATATTATATCTTTTTTTGATTTTTAGAAAAGAATTTTGAATAAATATTATGTTTAAGATTCTTAAATTTTTAAATTTTTGTTTTTTTTGTGACGAATGTGCTAACCTCCTATAGGAGCCTATGTTGCCATTGTAGCATTATGCCTCTCAGTGTAACAAGCAAAAAACTAAAGCTAAAGCTAAGAAATTTCATTTCTAATATGTGACTGCCAACTATACATGTCAATTTAAATGGGGAGAATAAAAATAGACACAGACTTGTTGATGTGAGTGTAAACACTCACATCAACGAGTCTATTTTTATTCTCCCCATTTAAATTGGCATGTATAGTTGGCATATTAGAAATGAAATTTCTTAGCTTTAGTTTTAGTTTTTACTTGTCTTTTTCTTTAAAACTAGTTCGATGCTTTTCCATCTTTCCATTATTAAGCTACTTTGTTTAGCTTTATTTATTCATGCAGCCTATTCGCATGAGTTTTCCTTTATTGTTATTATCTCTAAAACTCTTTATATAAGAGATCGTTGTAACATATTTTGATATTCAATTGAATAATATGACAACGAAGTAAAAAAAATCTAAAAATTTCTCCAGTCGAAAACACAAACAATGCGGGTGAACAACATGAATTTGCAGATTTTAGTGCTATGAAGAGTCCAGAAGAAAGTGTTAATTTTTGTAGCTTGGATAGGTGTCTCCATTCCCAAGATTATTTAATTAATTAATTTAATTTTTTTGGAGACTTCTAGATAGGAGTTAGTTGTCCAGATAATTATGTAATTAATTAATTGATTCCTCTAGAGACTTCTAGAATCTAGTTAGTTAGGGTTGTTAGAGTCTATTTAATCTTGGCCATTGATTGAGATTAAATCATGGCCATTGGTTTTCCAATGAGAAAAGTATAAAAGGGGATCAATGGGAATTTGGAGAACATACACTTGAGAAAGACTTGCAGTGATAGCATGTAATGCCC